>JAVCKT010009912.1:373-17568 GCA_032273925.1 Rhynchotus rufescens | reverse complement strand
GCAAAGGCTGAGGGAGCTGGGCCTGTTCAGCCTGGAGAAGAGAAGGCTGAGGGGGGACCTGATCAGTGTGTATAAATCCCTCAAGAGAGGCAGTGAGGAGGAGGGGGCGGCCTCTTTTCAGTGGTGGCCAGCGACAGAACTAGAGGAAACGGCCACAAATTGAAGAACCAAATGTTCCGCAGGAACTTAAGGAAAATCTTCTTAACAGTAAGGGTGACATAGCCCTGGATCAGATTGCCCAGAGAGGTTGTGGAGTCTCCTTCTCTGGAGATCTTCAAAACCTGCTTGGACGCAATCCTGTGCCACGTGCTCTAGGTGACTCTCGGTGTGCAGGGGAGTTGGACTAGATGACCTCTAGAGAACCCTTCCAACTTCAAGGATTCTATGATTCTATGATCACAAAATGTTCTAGAATTTAGCTTGCCTAATGTCCTTGCCTAATCCACACAGGATATGTGTGCTTCTTGTATTCTCAAACATTACTAAGACTAACACTAAAACCTTGACTCTCTATATGAATTGTGTTCCCTTATGTCCATTACAAGACACACACATAATCCCTAAGGAAAACCCTTCCAATCTTTTGCACTTGCTTTGCACTTGCTTTTTATCATAGCAAGTGGCCCAACAATCAGAAATATAATAAAGATCGCCTGCCAGTGAGTTTCTTACTCCTTACATCTAACAGGAACATATTTTTGTCACTCTCTCACAAGTTTTCCCTAAGGTGTCTGATATTTGTATGCTATCCTGGTAGGCAGATCCTTGGAAAACACACTGGTAGCCTTTGTACAAGAAGTTCTCTGAATATACCCTTTAATCGAGTAGACTGTCCTGTTGAATTTGTCAGTTCTTTGGAAATAAACAGTTTCATCAAATAGGTATCTTGTTTCATCATCAGTTTTGCTCCTAACAGAAGAAATTTCCTAGAAGTGTGAAAAGAGGGATCAGCATAGACTCTGCACAAGGTCAGAAAGGAATAATATTACACTTTGTGTTTTTCTATCTATCTTTATTTCCGCTTGTAGCTCACCATACTTGTTCTCACAGCAGTCTCCTTTTCTAAGTAAAGCTACAATGCCTGCGCTATTGTCTGGGAGCTCAAAGAAATCATACGCTGGTTTGTTTCCATAGATCCAGAAATACAGACATTTATTGGCAAATTAGATTCATAATAGTAACTTCAGGGAAAGGCATGGTCAAGGCTATGATATTCCATACCCCACAGGTAAATGGAAGTACACAATGAAGGGCATCTTTCCCTAATGAAAGTTTAAGCCAGGTATACCATAAAATTATGAAGAATCTCTATAGGTAACCTACAGTGTTCATGTTCTTCTAATGTACATACTTTTGTCAAAATTTAATGTCAGAACTTCACTTCATATTCAATGGTATGTAAGTATAAATAAAAAGAAATGAAGAGGTTTTGCAACTTCAGATAGAAAGCCCTATATATACTATTTTTTCATGTAATGCTCTAAGATATTAAATTGTGGTTCCTAACAACAGCTCTTTTCAAAAGAGTCACTTGATGTCACATTTAATATATTACTTAGCTCTGTAAAATAAGAGCCACATATCAGAAATAAGTAGCATCAGAAAACAGACAGAAGTTCTTCTTTAGAAAAAAAACAATATTAAATCTTGGATGCAGAAAAAGCTTTCACACGACAGTGGCACCCGTCAATATATACACTCCCTCATGAAGCAATACAGATGAACCTGTTAGAAAGGTTAGAAGGGCACTCACAAGAACTGTTAGCATTAAGGACAAAACTAGTAATTCCCAACATCTGGCCTAATACTTTAGGAAAGAAGAGTTTCTGCTCCTGTGCAACACTGCTGGTCATTACCAGTAATCATGAGTAAAATATCATAGAGCTCAGGCAAATGTTGTACCTATTATGCTGTGCTGTCTGGCATTTCCACACACAGCATCCCAAGCTCCTGAGCATACCACTATCTCATGCTATCCAGCTGCTTCTGAGATGGTCTGCGACTCTACTACACATTCAAAGGGTAAATCTAATCTAGCAGATGTGTCTAAGCAGATAATCCATAACATTTCTGGACATCTTGCTTAGGACATTAAAACATTAATAAAGAAAAAGCAAAACTATCTTTAGGAGGAAGAACAGCAGAAGATGTTGATAAAGAATTTTAACACAGCTGCTTTGATCCTACTGGAGGTTGTGTAGTTGTGCATATGGAGGCAAGGCCTATGTTTATGGTCTAGGAATCAGATGCTGAGTATTTAGTATATTTTTGAGTCTTCTCTGTTTGTCAGTATTTCCAGATTTTTAATGAAGGCCTTGAAAAAATATGCTGATTATGGACTTTATGCTTTACGCAGTAGGTGCTTAAGATCTTTTCCTTTTTGAATAAGGACACATTCTGAGAAATGATGAGCAGCCTTTTCAGCCCACCCAAACTACCATAAATAAATGCAGCCAGATCTGTTTCCAGTTAGGAAATCAATACATCCTTCTAGTGACAAAGAGATAAAAAACACCTACAACCTCCTAAAAGAATAGATGATTTGGTATATTAAATGATCCAATTTTAAACATGAGATTCCCTGCATACCTAAGGGCATCTGCTGTCTTTCTTCTGCTTCCTCTCTACAGGCAGCCAGGTTTGGTGTTTTCCACAGTAACAGTACAGTACAGGTTTCTTTGAGTTTCTTTCTGCCATCTAGTCTTTATACTCTACACCTGGGCTGCCCCTTAATTGATAATGTAATTATCAGCATAGTCATATTACTTCACACTAAGCATTTTCAACCATTTATCACAATGTTGATCTTTATTTTAAATATAAATCAGGCAATCATTTATGTCTTTTATTTTCTTTGTATTTATTCAAGAATATTTAACTGTAGACAAAAGGTGACTTATTCATTATTCATCCTGAACAAGGCAAGTATGGCAATTTGAAAAGCCTGACATTTGAGCTTTTTGCCAACACTAGCAAAATTATATCCTTCCCATTGTAAATCAATGAAGTAGAATCATTGTGCACAAAAGAATTAAATTGCCTTGTCACTTTAATAAGGCCACCTTATATACAACCTTCAACCAATGCCATTGTGCAGAAAAAGGGTGCATCCTTTGCCTCAGCTGCCTCAGATCTCAGTAGGCTTTCCAATTAAATGAACATCCTCTTAGTCTTTCACTCCACTCCACTCTTTCTCTTTTTTGAGAGGCGATGTCAGAATGTCATAGGCATAACTTGCTATCAGTGGCATGCACACATCACTGTGTATTAACTTCCTCCAACTAGTGCCTTCTTTTGGCAGCATTTTTAACTTGTTTGTCAATTCCAAAATGATGGAACTCCAAGAAATGGGATTTTTTTTTTATTGTTTACAGTGCCTGGATAAAAACTGCATGGAAATAGCTATCTGCAAAACAAGAACACTACACAAATATGAGAATCCTTTGCCGGCAATGTAGATAATGTAAAATGGCAAAGAAACAACATGTCCAATCAAGCAGAACACAAGTGGTGTGAGCCAGAAAAGGAGCAACTTCGTGTTGTTAGGACCCTATTATTATAATCAGACCTGATTTTTCCCATCTAACACTCCTTGGATGTGTTTTACTCTGAGAGCAGAAACCTTCAACCAGCCATTTCCAGGCTTTTAAATGACTATCCAGAAAAGCTATTTCATAATTCAACAGCAGACGGCTATCTGTAATAGCAACTTGCCTGTCCCCTCCTTTCAAATGCAGGCTAGTGTGCAGAGACTGAAAGAGCAACTTCAGCCTGGATTCTTTCCCCAAACAGGAGAAATGAACACAATGAAACAAAGCTGTGTGTGCTAATAGTCAAAACACAGAAAAGCCAGTGAATCTTCATGTTTCAAAATACATTCAAAAAGCTGTAACTTTACAATTGTTTTGGAGTCTCAATATTTTGCCCTGTTTTGATACATAACTAAAAGGTATGCAGTAAAGAAAAACAAATGTAAGAACAAAACCAGTGGCAATACTCTTGATGCTGTTACCATTTTGAATTTAGTCAGAAAACGTTAATAACAAATGACCTTTTTCTGAAGGGTATTTTAAGGAGACCAAGCAATTTTCTGTAATGTGGTTACCATAGTGATTGGCCCTCTAAAAAGACCAGAAAAAAAAAAATGATGTACATCTGTAATCAACCAGCTACAGCAACAACAAATGGTTTGATAAAGCAACACTGAGCTTAATTCCAAGCCGGAAAGACACTGGCTTTTGAAAGTTAAGTATAAAAGAAAATATTCATGGGTGGAAAATAAGTCCTCTAGTAACTATTACAGAACATTTATGATGACTCAGAAAGGATTTTCCTTGAAAAATACATTAGCGCACAAAAGATCTTTTTTTTTTACTTAGAATCTACTTCATCATATCCACTGTACTAAGTCATTCAGAAAAAGAACCCAGGAAGCATGTGGGGACAGCCCATAGGAACCTCCATCTCCTCTGCTCATTGTCTCTTGCCTTGCTTGCACACCTGAAAAGTAAACAGACAAAAGAAATGTTACAGTTCTAAACATAATCTGCAACTAGACCTATGAACTTGGACAGAAAATGCTTCAGCCTGAAGTAGGGCCCTGCTAAAGCAGGGCTGACAATGTGACCACCACATAATATCTAAGGTCCAGAAAAGTTTAAAACACTCATTCTTGAGGACCCAAAATTAAGAGTTACAAAACTACTACCACCTATAAGAACTTAAGAATTGTCCTACATGCTGCTTCACTCTGGACAAACACCACGGACATCCCATTTTTCATGGCAGAGTTCCCCAGAGGACTAACATGAAGAACTTTCCCATGTACAACTTTTCCACTTTTGCATTCCAGTGAATCTGCACAGAATTACAAGATTTCATACAGACCTTTCTTGTCCAGTTTTCACTAGCTCTGCAACTACACTAGCCCACCCCCTGCTTTAACTTTATCCAAGGTATGTATCTCAGGCCAGAACTGGAGCCATGACACTGTATAGGACCGAATCAACATGAAAAGAAAGCATGTCAGGAGCATGCAAGAGATGTTGCACACGATCTGTGAATTTGCTTCAAAAGCCATCATTTATTTTCAACATTATCATGTAAGATCTTAGCACCTTTGAAGATCAAAGGGCTTTAACTTTATCCACAAGCTCTCAACTGGCTTATCACCCACTCCTAGGCAGATATTCATGCACTCCTGCTCCTTTCTCATATGAAGGGCAACTCACTCTAGCTTATCCTGTCTAAAGAGCCTCCATTCCTCCATGGCATCACTCCAGCTGCATGAGCTACCCCATCATGCCTCTATAATCCCAAAGAGATCACAGCCCTGTAACCATTCACATTCCTCCTGTTTGTTTCCCATGCGGCAGGCATTAGTTCACAGTCTCTCCAGAGAGGCACATAGTCATACCGGTTGCTCAGAACTGCAAAAGCTTCCTCCAGCATGCCGTCCTGTTAGCACTTACTTATTTCTGTGCATCGACTTCATGTGGGCGTCTTTTAGCTCCATTTTCTTGATTACAAGATTTCCCTTGTCCACATCACATTGCACCCTTTGCCTGCCAACCTAGTCCATGCTTTCCTTACTTGTGTGGGTCATCTTCTTCACATTGTTTCTAGTTTAAAGCTCTTCTCAACAGATTGGCTAGTGTCCAGAGGGCTTTGCTGCCAGTCAGAGGGACCTGGACAGGTTGGAAAGTTGGGCAGAGAGGGAACCCTCATGAGGTTCAACAAGGACAAGTGCAGGGTTCTCCACCTGGGGAAGAATAACCCCAGGCATCAGGACAGATTAAGGGTTGACCTTCTGGAGAGCAGCTCCACAGAGACGGACCTGTGAGTCCTGGTTAACACCAAGTTAATCATGAGGCAGCAGTGTGCCCTTGTGGCCAAGAAGGCCAATGAGATTGTGGCCTGCATCAGCAGGAGTGTTGCCAGCAGGGCAAGGCGGGTATCCTGCCCTTCTACTCGGCTCTTGTGAGGCCGCACCTGGAGCACTGTGTGCAGTTCTGGGCTCCCCAGTATAAGAGGGACGTGGAGCTTCTAGAGAGGGTCCAGTGGAGGGCAACCAAGATGATTAAGGGCCTGGAATATCTATTGTACAAGGAAAGACTGAGTGAGTTGGGCCTGTTTTCTCTGGAGAAGAGAAGGTTAAGAGGAGATTTGATCAATATGTATAAATACATGAAGGGAGAATGTAGGGAGGAAGGGTCCAATCCCTTCTTGGTGGTAGCTAGTGACAGGACAAGGGGTAATGGGTACAAGTTGAAACATGGAAAGTTTCATTTCCATATGAGGAGGAACTTCTTTACTGTTAGGGTGACAGAGCCCTGGAACAGGCTGCCCAGAGACGTTGTGGAGTCTCCTTCTCTGGAGGTCTTCAAAACCCGCCTGGATGCCACCCTGTGCCACATGCTCTACACATGCTGGAGTAGGGGAGTTGGACTAGCTGATCTACAGAGGTCCCTTCCAAACTTAACCATTCTGTGATTCTGTGTGATTCTGTGATGCTTCTGTCCAACTGTATTCCATATCATCTTAGCAGCCCCAAGTCATCAGAGAAGACGCCATTACCATAGAAAACAAATCCCTGTTGGTGAAACCACATGCAAAACTGGAAGATTCAAAAATGTTTGGAAATGAAAAAAAAAAAAAGTCTGGAAGATCAAAAACAAACATCTGAGATATTTCCTGCTTTTAAGGAAACCAGCATTGGCCAAAATCTGCTAATGTTCCTTTCAGACCTGTTAATAAAGAACTCCCTTTTTTGTGCATTCTTTCAGTAAAAGAAGAAATGTCTGCTTGCTCTTTACATACCAACAATGATTCCATCCTTGCCATACAGGAGTGGTCTACTTATGGTTATTTGTCTAGACAACAAATTGCCTCACCCAGACTTCTACAGATAAGAACTGAGCTACAGGGCAAACAGACACTACATTAATTTAGGAACACACAAATTTGAAAAACTTTCTCTGATTTCTGCCCACAATATATAAATAAATATGTGGACATATAAAGCTCTCTCTTTTCAGATCAGCATCTCTTTTAGGAACATGACTTTCCTTAGAAAATAAAACAAAGGAACCTTGGAATTCACCAGGCAGTCAGTGTGATTGACATAGTGGGTAGTTCATGAATACAAGTCAGTGCTGGAACAGCAATCGCATTATTTTCTCTTCCAGCCATCATTTAGCTGACTTTAAAAACAACAATTTATTTGGATAAACGTTCAAAGTCTCTATTCATTATTTAATCAGGCATTAATGACCAGCTTATAATGAGAGTATTTCATACTGCCAATGTTGCCATATTAGTTTGACTTTGATCTGATATTGTTGTAAGTTTATCTGTATAATTTGATTATTTCAATGTCAAAATATGTTTGGTATACTCAAAGGGTGTCATGACAGTTATAGCTGAAGTCCGAATTTATGAAAAAAATATTGATTGTAGATTTATAATCAACAAAAAAAAAGAAAAAAGAAATAAGAAATCTCAGTAATTTAATTCCCAGGGAAACTCTTTTGCTTTACTACATTTTTATATTCTGGAGAAGAGAGAACAAGAAGAAATGAGAACGAGGAGAAGAGGTGGCAACACATAGCCTGAGGGCAATTAAAAGAGACTTTAGGAAATTGGGTCAGATGATCACAAACTCGGGCATGCAGGTCATTTTCCATTCTTCATGGTGCTGGCAGCAATATAGAAAGAAACAGGAGGATACAGTCCATGAACATGTGGCTCTGTGGCTGATTGCCACAACTTTGATTTCTTTGGCAACAGGAAGCCTTCCATAGCACCAAGTATGATGGCATCTATTGGGATCCATCTTTCTCAAAGCGGGAAGAGGATCCTGCGTCATGAGCTAGCAGGACTCATCAAGAGGGTTTTAAACTAGATTTGAGGGAGGAGGGGGATATCACTAGGGAAGCAGGTGATAAGGTGAGGAGGAAGCAGGTGAGTGGCCTGTCAAGCCACTCACTGCAGCCTAGTGCCATGGCCTGTGAAAGGTCCCCAAAGCCTGGAGAGGGTAAACAGCAAAATATGAGAACTACTGAAGGACCACAGAGTCAAGCTGCAGCTGCAGCTAGAATGAAAGGCACAGTGGGAGCCCAACTCAAATGCCTGAATGTAAATGCAACGAGATTAACAATGAGAACTGAAGATGCATGTGTGATTGGAGGGCCATGATCTCATTGCTATTACTGAGACATGGAGAGACAGCTCTCATGACTGGAACGTGGCCATGGAGGGTGTTAGGCTTTTCAGGAAGGACGGGCCAGGAAAGCAAACTAGCGGAGCTGCTCTTTACATGAGAGAGCAACTGGAATGTACAGAGCTCTGCCTAGAGAAGGACGAAGTGTGGGTTCCTGCAGAACATTGCAGATAACTTCTTGATGCAGGTGGTAGATGAGCCAAAAAGGGGAGGGACACTGCTAGACCTGTTACTAACAAACAGAGATGATCTAGCGGGAAATGTGAGAGCTGGGGGCAGTCTTGCCTGCAGTGATCATGTGATGTGGGAATTCACAATCCTGTGTGGAGGAAGCTGGGCAAGAAGTAGGATTGTATCCCTGGTCTTGAAGAGAGCTGACTCTGACCTCTTCAGGGAACTCCTTCAATGAATCCCTTTGGCCACAAGGGGCAAGGAAAGA
Source organism: Rhynchotus rufescens (assembly GCA_032273925.1). NCBI lineage: Eukaryota > Metazoa > Chordata > Aves > Tinamiformes > Tinamidae > Rhynchotus > Rhynchotus rufescens. Next base: position 8,908 of record JAVCKT010009912.1, on the reverse strand, counting down.
GGGTCCAAGAGAGTTGGCTAATATTCAAACTATACTTTCTCCAAACTCAAAATCGGTACATTCCTACAAGAAAGAAATCAAGCATGGGGCACAGGAGACCTACATGGATGAGCAAGGAGCTGTTGGATTAACTTAATGAGAAAAAGTGCAAATACATAATGTGGAAGAAGGGTGAGACCACATGGGAAGAATATAGGCACAGTGTCAGAGAATGCAGGGATGCAACAAGGAAGGCCAAAGCCCATTTGGAATTAGAGTTAGCAAGACATTTCAAGGACAACAGGAAGGGTTTCTATACATAAGCAGCAAGAGGAAGGAAAGACTGAGTGAGTTGGGCCTGTTTTCTCTGGAGAAGAGAAGATATAAATATATGAAGGGAGAATTTAGGGAGGAAGGGATTAATCCCTTCTCGGTGGTAGCTAGTGACAGGACAAGAGGAAGTGGATATAAGTTGAAACACAGGAAGTTCCATCTCCAGGTGAGGAGGAACTTCTTTTCTGTGAGGGTGACAGCGCCCTGGAACAGGCTGCCCAGGGAGGCGGTGGAGTCTCCTTCTCAGGAGATCTTCAAAACCTGCCTGGATGCCGCCCTGTGCCCCGTGCTCTGGGTGTCCCTGCTGGAGCAGGGGGGTTGGACTAGGTGATCTATAGAGGTCCCTTCCAACCTTGAACATTCTGTGAACCTGTGAATACCAACTGTGACCTATTATTCAGTCTACAGAGCCTGTTTACTGCTACTTGGACATTCATGATCTAACAGCACTGTACAGAGCTCAGACAAAGATGCCCAGTCTTTCCAATTAGCTTCTATTAACACTGCAGTAACTGTAACCACTGGTAGAAACCAGACTACTAGAAAATGAACCAGTGATTTACTTTCAGATTCAAAAGGGTATATTTAAATGTTTGTGTATGCTGGGGCTTTAAGATTCCATTGTAATCAATGAAGATCTAGTCAATACAATGCTGCTTACCACAAAGTAAAAAGTAAAAGGATATCTGTTATAAACAAATTTTACCCTAAAGCCAGAATATGGTTTTAGTATACCTGATTCACGCACAAAGTGGGGCTTACATGGTGCTGAGCTGACCAAATGGGGGCAGCTACTTCTAGTGGACAAGTGGAAGTGATGGCCCTGGAATGGTTGTCTTTGCAAACACAACATGCTGTGACCCAGCAAGACTGGCTAAATTGGGACACCTATATTACCTTTGTGGCTTCTTGTTCACAGAGATACGTCTAAGAATATGTCTGGGAGGTCTCTACTGAGGGATACCAACTGTTAGATTACAATGTTTGCTCCCTAGGAACATACACTGTTCGGGTCTGAGAAGTCTGCCACAGATACGGCAGATATGATGTGACCAGATCCAGAAGCACACCTCCCTTCATTGGCTCCTCCACCACCTGTGTCAAAAATTTATCATCAGCGCTCTCCAGGAGCCTCAAGTACTGTTTATGCCTAGCTGTTTTGGCTTTCCTGCAGATATCAGAGTGGCTGAAGTCACCCACAAGAACCAGGGCCTGTGCTCATGAGGCTACTTCCAGTTGTCTGTAGAAGACCTCATCCACTTCCTGATCAGGTGGCCTGTAGTAAACACCCACAACAGCCTCTCTCCTATTTGCCTGCCCTTTAAATCCTTATCCAGAAAGTCTCAACTTGTTCTTTATCCACCTTGAGGCAGAGCTCCACTCATTCCACTTCCACTCTTGCAAAAAGAGCAGTTTTCCCTACCTCACCTTCCTTACCTGTCTTTCCTAAAAAGCCCGTAAGCCATCCATTACAGCATTCCAGTCACATCAGCTATCCTACCATGGCTCTATAACTGCAATGAGATCATGGCCCTGCAACTGCACACAGATCTCCAGTTCCTCATGTTCACTCCCCGTGCTGTGCGTATTGGTGCACAGGCATTTCAGGGAGGTAAGCAAGCCTGCAAGTTACCAAGGAGGGGTGCAAGGGGACCTTCCACATCTCATATGTTCATTTCCAGTTGCATGCACCTGCTGGAGGCATTCCAACTTAAGCCATGTTACACTGACTGCTCTGTCACTTTAACTCTCTCTTCCTCCACCTTGCCTAGTTTAGAGCCCTCCTAGCTAGGCTGGCCAACCTGTTGGCAAACACATGCGTGCCCTGCTTACTGAGGTGGCTTCCATCTCTCTGAATTAGCTGTTGGTCTTCGAACAAGGTCCAATGGTCATAAAAACTGAAACTCCATTGTCAACACGAGCAGCACAGCCAGTTGTTAACCTTGGCTGTCTGAACTCACATACTTCCCTTTCACCAGTAGGACTGAGGAGAAACCATGGAGACCTGTTTGATGGCCTCTGGTTTCCCCTTGATCATTAGCACCCACATGGAAGAGCATGGAAGAACATGGGTAGTAGTCTGAGGACTTGACAAGCCTTGGCAGTCTCTCCTTGACATGCCCATAACATATCCGAGAGACTAGCAGGTAAGAGACCTCACTGGACAAGAGGCCAGGTCGGCAGATCGCTGCCTTCATCCTCTGAAGCAGAGTGTTGCTTAAAACAATCACACACTGCATCTTCCAAGTGCTCTTACATGGCACTGGGTCTTTTAGCCCCATTGCTTCCCTTGAAGCCACAGCCCAGCTCTTCCTCAGTCTGTAGGACACTAAACCTATTCCTCAACTTCAGGTCTTTAGAGGGAGTGAAAAGCCTTCTTTCTCCTATGAGTAGTAGTAAGTTGCCAACCTTCATCTACAGTGTTACCATGTATTGTTTCACAGGACACACAGCCCTCTGGCGACTGCGGGGCAGGGGAGGCTGCAATTCCTGAAGCTGTAGAGTCTCCCAGAATATCCTGTCTATCTCCTGCTCATCTACCCACATGCTGTGCACCCTGCTAACTCCCTCCTGCAATTCCTTTACCTGCTGATACAACTCCTTGACCAAAGAACACCCTCAGCAGGGAGGCTGACTGTCAGCCAGGGCCTCGCGGGGAGGCCTTAAGCCCGAGGCGTGTAGAGCTGTGTCTGCAGTCAGAGGGTTCTTCTGTTTTGAAGTCTCTGACATAGCTGATGTAGCAGCTCCAGCATCTACTGGGGACTGGGTTGTACTGCGTGTCAGGACCATGTCAGAAAGAAGAGATCCTCTGTGGCGCCCTGCTGTGCAAATCACTGTGTCCCTTCACCACACTTTGCGCCTGGCTCTCACATAGGCTGCTCTGGTGCTGACACACAGGATGATTGACAGTCAGTCAATAATGATTAAGGGCTGCCTGGATCAAACACCCCAGAATAACATGCCTGAGAAATACACCTTGAACTGCTGGTATTTACTTAAAAAGTGTCCTGAGTACAATAAATAGAAATATAGAAAATGAACCTAAAGGGCAGCCCTGTTACAGTAGCAGTTTACAGATATTTTAAGTTAGACTGTGCTTGTTAAAGTGGTTTTACATATGCATAAAGAAGGAAAAAGTGCTTCTACCTGTCTCCAGTGCCCTCACCACAATAAAAAATGGATGTTAATGTCATTACTTAAAAAAAAAAAAAATTACTTGGAGAAGAGACAAAAAATACTAGTAGCTTTTTTTTTTTTTTTTGCTTGTTTTGTTTTTAAAAAGGGAGAGTTCCAACATAGAAGGCAGTATGGGAGAAAGCTAACTAAATAATTCTGACTAGCCTAGAACCATGTCTTGGTGTGCAAGGACCATAAAAATCCCACTTCAAAATACAAGGTCCCTTCAGACTACATGGTCTAACAGTCAGAAAATGAACGTGAAGGGGTGGGAAAGGGGTTTCAAGTGCCTCTATGCCCTCTATCCTTGATACTTTTTCCCTAACAAACCCTGGAATATATTCACCATTTTAAGATCACCATCTTGAGTTACACAACAACAACAAAAAAAAAAAATGCATAAGCAGACTTGAAGAGCAAAGCTCTTTCAGAGCTCTTCAAATGCTCTCCCAGAAATGAGACACAATACTGAAATTATGTGGCTGACCTGAAAGAATAAGAGATAATGTCAAGTACGGGTTGTGCTCTTTTTCCTTTTTTGTCTATTTATTTGACATTTACAGTCAAGGTAAGGCTTGTGAGGAGAGATAATATCTTTTATAAAACCATCTAATGGACTTAGAAAAGAGACACAAGAGCTTTTGGGCATAACTACTTTTCTTCAGGTCTGAAGAAGCAGCACACTTTAGGTTAAGGACAGAATAAGCACAAACAGCTGTGATATTAAATTATGTTAATTGGAGAGAAACATTTAATCAGATACTGAGTAGAGCGAGGCTGCTAAAAAAAGTGGAAGCCTAAGGCATTAGGAGAAAAAAAGAGTTAAATATCACCTATGGAAGACAGAGACTATAACAATAGTATAATACAGCAAAAGCTACAGTGTGGATAAACCCAATGATGTTTTAATATTGGTCTAGGTAGCACAACAGAAGGAATAACTTCGATCACTGTTGGGTCAAAAGGAAACCTAATCTTTTCACAGTATTACCACTAACAACCCCAAGCAGATTTAATACCACTGGAGACACTGTAAGCACGTTTACAACTTTTTCCCCTTCTCTTTGAGAGGAGAAGATTCTTTTCTGAAATCAATATCAATATTTCCCTCCATATGTTCACAAATAAAAACATGATTCTCTCCCTTTATGTGTTTTAAGAGAAGTGGAAAATATTTTTCTAAAATCAATATCTATCTCCCGCCATACTTTCACAAATACAAGCACAATTCTCTCAGTTTATATGTATTAAGGGAAAGTCCATAAGGATAATTTCTGCTACCAGAGGCCCAGAATTATTAACACAACTCCCTTGACACATATCCCAGAAATTCTACTTCATACGGTAACTAAAGTGGTAACCAACATCTTACAGACAAGTAACTTTTATGACTGAATTAGGTAAAAACAGAATATTTTTAATAAATTATATTGATGTAAGGAATATTTTAGGAGCTATGCAGATGGCACTCAGTGTAGCAGTAGGAGAAGATTTAAAATGCTGTAGTATGCAGTTCTGTACTGTACGGGATTCAGGCTTGCATCATCAGTGGAGCAGTTTTCTTCTTTTGCTCCATATTTTCACCTTCTGCACAAAAAGACAGAATTATTAGAGCCATAAGAACATCACTATTAACCTTTACTTCTAATGTGGTAGTATTTGAGTAAGCTAAAGTGAACTACCATCAGGCAAGACCTGGTTTGAAGACTGATTGCACCTGACCTTCCACCAGCTGCAATTAAAAGCTGAAGCAGGCAGAGAAGTTGCCTCCATATCCACGTGACAGGTAGGGCAGCACTTACATCTTCTAATATTGAAGTCTGTAAATATGAGCTGGGAATTTTGTGCTCACCTCCTGCAGTCTTACATGGATGTATTAGACTGCCCTCTCTCTCTGGGTGATCTTTGAAGTCACCCATAACTTGGCTAAATATGACTTCAGATTAATACAAATTGCACAAATAGCAACAAGAAAGCTACAGCTATGCTTCCATTGAACAACGAGAAGCCTCTAAGAAAGGGAGGTTTAGAGTGGAGTTCAGTATGAGATTCAAACACTTAAACGCAGGCATTGCCATGAGCTAGGTGCCTAAGCTCCTTTTGCAGTTAATGGAGATGTGCGGCGTAGTTCATTTCCTTAAACAAGGGTATCTAGGATCATTTGAGATGAGCTGAGCTTCCTGACCAGCCTACAGCAGGTTAAAAATTTCCCATAGTTCTTGTAAGACATCTGTATGAGAGTAACAGATGTCTTAATACCACAAGGCACTGGCATTTGGCAAGATGTGTTTACATTTAGGCAACTATAACAAGCTCCAGTCATTATCAGCGTAACTGGAGCCCAGAGCAAGTTTCAGCTGAAGAGATCCTCTAAAGAGATCAAAGGGCTGGGCAGCTTTCCTGGCTCCAGAGAGCATATTGATTTGCTATCAGGAGAGCTTAGACACCTAAAACACACAAAGATATGTTAGGTGTCAACCTAACCACAGCTCAACCACACAATGGGGGTAGAATTGAGTTATTGAAATGGGGATCCTATCTGGCCTATCTAAAATGGCTTGAATCATACATAGACTGTGGGATTTCTATGAGTTTCATGTGGAGGTTCGGAACAGCCTAGGCAGTCTCATTAGAAGCATATAGGTGAGCATCCAAACCCACAGCTGTGCAATTTCATTCAGGCTTTGGAAGAACTATAGATAAGCTACAGAAGCCACAACTTGTATATAGTCACGTCTGTGACAGAAAAGGAAGGTTCAGGGCACACAATCAGACAGACTTGAGTTATTTGCATGCAAAAGGCAACATTTCAAGAAATGGTTTTCCAAGTCTAACACAGGTTGCTGCTGCCTGCACTCGATCACGTCTTTCTCCTCCTCTCTTTCTCCCACTTCAACTACAATGTCCCAGCACTTGCCCCTCTCTCATGTCCACTCTGACATTTCACCAGAAGCAAGCAAGATTTGCTCAATCTCAAAAATTATTTTTTTTTTTCCTGAGTTAACTTACTGCTCCTCAAACAAGGAGGAATAGCTAGAAGAGGAAAGATGAAGGTGGGGTCAAAAGAGACAATAAAGAATAATGGTGTTTTACCCTTCCAGCAATTTCAAGCTGTTAGATGGGCTCAGGTTATCTCATATAACTTCATCCAACTGTACAGATCAATTTCCTATACTAATATTGTGTTTACTTCCAGACCGGTCAGCATTTGTATGTTTTCTCTTAGAGGAGCATTTCATGTTAGGTTTTGTCTGTCCTCTTCCACCTACTTAATCCTCCCTGTTCATTAAATTTATATTAAAACATTCTTTATAGGTCGTCCAAGATATGCTTAGTGTAATAAAACATGACCCTTCTTTCTGAACCATTAAAGGTAGTATTCCCTCCTGGTTCTCCTTACGTTTTTCATTAGGATCGCAGTCATCAAGATTCAGTTCTGATCCATTTTTCAGTTGTCTTGCAGTGCTCCTTCTGCGTTTCTCTACAATATAGCTAAATTAAAGAATTACAACCAATTTAAATGCTCTAATATTCCACATTAACCCCAGCAGAAAAAAAAAAAAAAATGAGGCTAAGGACATCTCTTGGGCATTTAAGTGACTTAAATTAGGCAACTAACATTAGGAATACAAAGCATTTAAGCTCCTTTACAGTTCCTTGAAAATATCTTTCTTGACTGATATTCATTCAGTGTCCATGGATATAGCTGAAACTGAGGCCTTGGTCCTTGTTTCTAGCACTGTGAATAAGGGAGAGATGGATTTTAATGTTGTTGGTGATTTTTCTTTTTTTTTAATAGGTTCAGAGCAATAAATGCCTATGTAACTGAAGCCAGCCAACAAATATGCAGTATTTTAGATGTGGTGTTTTACAAATGTGAGGAATGTAGACTTCCATGAATTAACATTCATCCTTGATGCATTACAGTTCTTCTCCCACTCTTTCCATCTAGGTGACTGTGTGTATCACATCCTGGAAAAATCCGAATTCCCACAAACATTCCTGAGATTATCATATATGTCTTCTTGTTAGAAAATTTATACATGGAAAACTGCAATAAGAGAAATGAAGTTGCTTGTTTAAGGTTACCAGCAAGCTTAGATCAGAGTTTAAACCTCCACTTCACCTACCCAGGCCCTAGATAATTTATCTTTTCCATGCAAAGAGGCTTGGCCATTAAATAGATGGGCATTTCACCCTCCTATAGAAACGTACACATCTGCCAGACTGAATCACAATCTCACTACAAGGATCTCATCAGACAGACTAGCGAGATATGACTAAATCTCTTCTCAGACTTTCTGTAGTACTTCAACTGAGGCAAATTTAGATTGCTGGGAAAATATCTGTTTGACTCTAAGAAAGGGAGGTTTAGAGTAGATTCAGTATGAGATTCAAACACTTAACACAGAAACACATCAGAAGGAACACTTTTGTATATGGCTAAGATACTTATGTATAACCACTTAAAGCCAGGATAGTTCTTAGGTGCCTTTCCTTAGGCTTTCTATATTTCTTGACTTGATTGTCATGTAGCTACTCAGCTCATCATTATGTTGGTTCTAAGGCCTTTGGTTCACTTTGTCAGGGCTTGTAGAATAACCAGTAAAAAAGTGATCCAATATAGTTCTCCCTAATGCCAGTGCTGTTCTAAGCACAGTGAAGTATATGGCACTCTTCTCAATCCCTCTCTTCAGTGAGATAGAGTTTTAATCAGCCTGTCATCAGTTTTCCATGCCTGAAAGGACTTTGTCACATCAGATCATCATCCAAGCTTACAGGGCAGGACGTACAGAATAGCTTTGCTATGGCTTATTACATAGATAATTCTCTTTGCCTACATTCGTTTTGTATTCCCCAGGACGTAGCATGGAGGTGTCCAAAAAAAAAATTATCTGTGAAAGCCTCCATAAATTTAAAATCAGGTTATAGATTATATTAATTCCATTTTGTCAGAGCCAACAGAATGAAATTGCTTTTATAGAGTAAAAGCACTCACCTGTAGAACTCAAATAAAGTGAAGGATATCAGGACAAGCAGTATCAA
>JAVCKT010009911.1:0-39564 GCA_032273925.1 Rhynchotus rufescens | reverse complement strand
CAGTTTCCAAGTAGAAAAGTACAGAAATTGGTCAATGCTGTTCTAGTCAGTAGCTGTTTTGTGGCATATACACTATAGAAGCCTGGTCCATATATGTATGATGTAGCAAGTTTCTCTGAGATTCATGTAAGAGTTTGAAAATTGACTCAATTCAGAAGCGGGAGGGGGGAAACATACAATGTTAAGTGTGAAGGAAAAGGTTCTCCTGTTTTGAATTGCATGATCTGGCCACTAATGCCAGATGTTGCAACTGAATTAATAAATTAATCCCTTCATGGAAGTACTGGAAGCTTTTTATGTTTGGAGACTGGTGATGGGACTAGTAGTAATACCCAGGAGATGGACTTCAGTGGAGAGCAATTGTGCTTTCTTTGCACTTGTTGGATAAATGAGAACAAAACCCCAACTCTGTAGGGTCTGTGGAAGCTATCAAGAATATCTAGGTTTCTGGCATCTCCATAAATTTTTATTGCAGGTTCTGGGATTTATAGTACCATAGGCTTTGAAGAAAAAGAAAAATGCAGAACCCCAGTGCAGCCAAAAGGATAGCTGGGTTATTTACACACTCATACGTTTGCCTAAGCAGCAGAGAAAACACTGCTTGATGGTATTTGGGCTTGCTTCAGGAATCCCTTTGAGTTATTAATAACCAGCACTTTTGTACCATTTATAATCTCCAAAGCAGGTTCTGAATAAAACGTAACCTCTAATTCTAGGATTTTAACAGAGTCTTCATGTTAGCAACAAGATAGTTGTCATGTGTTACAGTGAAGTATTTTACTCTTTCCTAGGACCCTGAACCACCAATATGACTACACATTCGACTGGACAATGTTAAAGCAGAAAGCAGCACAGCAGGCAGCCTCTTCCAGTGGGCAGGGGCAGCAGGCCCAAACCCCCACAGGCAAGCAAACTGACAAATCCAAGAGTAACATGAAAGGTTAGTAGCCAAGAACCAAGAGACGTTACAGGAAAAAAGAAAAAAAAATTACACTAATTTGGACAATGTCGGCAATTTAAGTGTTAGATCAAGGAGATGGTTCAAAAATATATTTGGCTGTTCATTTAAGAACAAACAAACAAAATAAAGAAAAGACAAAAAGCAAAAACAAAAGACGTCCTTGGAGAATTTGACTACTAACTTTATACCAAAATGTCCTTGTTCTTCATACCATTTCTTCTGGGGATATTGGGTCATTTTAACCACTGCATCTTTGGCTCCCGCATTAACCCCTTTCAAAAAAAAAACCAACAACAACAAAAGATACTGACTTGGTGTTGGGAATGTTTATTTTATTTATATTCATATATATGCATATGAATATATACATATATATTTATCTAAAAATATATAATAAAATCCAAAATCCTAGACCTAACACTTCTTAAGGGATATTTCTCATCAACTAGGCAAGGATCTAGAAACTTTGCGTTCTGCTCTGTTCAGCTGTAGTAGTGCTATGGGTTTGCTTCTGTTCTGTATGGCCGAAATGTTGTAAATGGAAAATTGTGAATTATCTGGCTTCCTCCAGAGGGTTTGCATTGAGGCGTTCGGTCCACAGGTAAAGAAATGGACCCGTGAGCTCAGAGTGTCTTACTTAAATTGAGAAATAAACCTGAACTGCTGTGAACTGCCAAGTCACAATTTTCTGAAGCGTTTGGATGCTCTGGGGTGGCTCTTCTGGTTTCTGGACTGTTTTAATGTTTCTAGGTTATGATTTCAAGGGAAAATGTTGTGAAATATTAAAGATCTGGGGATTTAAAATTTAAAGTGAGAGATCCTGAAAAGGCACAGAAGATGGTTTTACGCATTCTGGGGACTTCTTAAATTTTAATGTTTTCCAAGCAAATCTCCCAGTGTTAGTCTAAATAAGTCACTAGAATGAAACATTGCTCCAGCAGATGGTTACTGCAGCCAGTCCTTATGTGAAATTGCTCCTTCAGGATGAGCTATGTAGAAAATTGAATTCAATGTAGTTGTCCAAATGAGTAACAGAAAAACTAGGTTTAACTCGCATTTGAAAGATTGCTGCTACTTGCTACTCTGCAGTATTGTTTTGTCTTGACCTCCCTTTTGGGCCATGTGGAGACACTGGCTTTTTTTTCTTACAATGAAAATCCCAATGAACCTTTTTAATGTAAACCTTATTTTCCTGAAGGTATAGGCAGCTGCTTTATTTTTAAACTGGCAGAAGTTGACCTTAAGGTCTGGCTGCAATGTTTCTGGGTCAGCTGAGCGTGCTTTGAACAGGCAGGCTTGCCAAAGTGGAATGCTAGTGCTCCTTGCTGTAGGTGCAGTCACATTGAACCGTGATAGTTCTGCCTTTGGTTTGTAAGCTCTTTCATGGCTCTCCCGAATAACGAGGGCTTTGAAGTGGGTCTGTTCCCCAGCAGAAAAACTTGCTGTATGTAACTTTTATAGTCCTGGGTTGCATACTTGCTTGCAGCCACTGGTAGCAGGTGAATCCAAGTGCATGCATTCGATTAAGGAAAGTGAAGCAAGTTCTACCACGTGCTGGTGAATAGGGGCAGTAAGTTTGGCTTGTTTTGTCTCTTCTGTGGAAGATCTGACTTGCAAACCACGTGCTGCCAGTTGTGCAGGTAAGAACTACAAGCTGTTCAGCTAACGTGGCAGACTAGGAGTAAAGGAAATGCAGAGCAGACTCTCCATCCCCATACATCTACCAGAACATTGTTTCTGCCTTGTGGCAGAACTGAAACCTTACCAAGTATTTAAGTAGCTTATTAAATACTGTTTTCCTTCACTTCATTGAGAAAAGTAACCTGCTGGTTTTCCCAAGGCTCAGGCTGAAAGTTTCTTGAAGACACAGTTTTCAGTAAGCTACATTTAAATGTCAGGTTCTTTGTGGCAGAGGACCAGCTTGCTTTCCTGAATCCAACAGGCCTTACAAGACTGAAGGCTATACAGTAATTTCTGCCAAAACACTGGTATGTGATAGACTGATGAAATACCTGGGTTCAGATTTTTGTCCTTTTCCTGAAATTCAGAATCTACCACTGAATCCAGCCTGTTACTGGGCGTGTGTGTGGAAAGGCTGACTGTTGGAGCAGGAAGTAACAGTCTGAGCAAGAGTTCACATTCTTCGTCACAGCAGCAGTTCTTGTTTACAGTGAAGGTGTAAAGATAGGAACTGGCTTAAATTAGCCAGTTTGCGTTTTATTTTGCTGGTAGTTACACTCCCTTTGTCTCTTTATCTAGTTTAATGAGGGTAATAGTAATATACAGAGGTATTTATCAGTAATAATCTTGGAGTATGCTGTATAAAGCGCAAGTACTGTTGAAAACCTGCATCTTGGAAGAATCTGAGTTCATCCAAATTAATCTGTAGATTTACCCCACTCACAGTGTGAGCACGCTCATTTGCAGGTATTCTTGACTTAACTCAGACCCATTTTTTCCCTCTCGTCTCTTCATTCCTCTTCTGGAACTCTGCACAGAGTCCTTGGTAAAGGCAGGATCAGCTGTTTTTTAAAGCTGGGAGAGGAGAGCTGTTCCAAGGATGCAGCTTCTCATGTGCTTCTGGTTCTGGGAAGTTTAGCTCTGTATCTCTTGACACTGCAGTAGACTGATCAGGCACAATTGGTGACTGCACATGCAGTCACCTTCCCTCATATAAACCTGACTCATGACTATTGATCCCCAGGATACATTTAATCAATTCTGTTTGCAGAGATGTCCTTAATTTCAGTGCAGAATTCTCTAGCCTGTCAGCAGTCCTGTTAGGATATTTCTGTTATTAAAAAGTGAGCTGTTGTTGGGGTTGATTCGTATGTTCACAAAGTGCTATCCTATTTGGAAGTCCTTCAGAACGGAAACTTGCTGGGCCAAGTAGTTTGTGGCAGAGACTCCTGTTACCACTGTAATAGCACCATGGTACAACCTGAGTCACCAGAAATGGGAATATAAGAAATCAAACAAAGAGGAGCCTGACTTAGCTTGCAGTAACTGGTTCTTCGAGTTCTGTGCATGTTTTCCTTTACTCTCCCCTTTCTTCAAACTTGTCATTTGGAGTCCTGAACAGTGAAGCAATTGTGACGGGGAATGTGGGATGTCGAGAACAAGTAGTTTCCCTTGTCCCTCCAAGGACAGAAGGTAGGCTGGGTTGCTAGTCACTGCCCAAGGTTCTCATTTCTGTTCTGGTCGGCCAGAGTGTCGTAGATCGGAGCGTGTAGCAAACACCAGTTACTGTAAGGTAAGTTATTTTTGTTTCTTTCTCCTTCTGTCGTGTGATCCTGCCGTTCTGTGTGTCTGAAGAGCACAACCACAATCAGATGACAGTTTGACATTCAAGGAAATAAACACGAGGCATTGCAGGCCAGGAGAAAACAATCCTATGAAATTACATCCTGCTTCCTAGTGGCAATAACGCATCTTGTTTTCAAACTGTGGGTCTGGATTCCTGTTTGAGGAATGCGCTGTGCAGCTGGTGCATAGTAGTGTGTTCCCTTGAAGCAGTGGGCGCGAGCGAGAGGTGTGTGGTTGAGCTGAAGAGTGACAGCAAGTGCTGTGGCTTTGGAAAGGGGTGTCGGGAACTCTGCAGTTGTAAAATGGAGCAACATTTTCCCCTGTGGATGATCGTAATGGTTGATATTGAATTCTCCTGCCGTGGAGGCTGTGTCTCATTTTCTTCCAGTGCCAGTAAGATGCCCTTGTGTTTATCTTGCAGGTTTCTGAGCATGGAGAGGATGGGACAAAGCAGAGCAGATCGGAGCAGGACTTGTCACTCCCCAAATCCTAGAAATTTTAGTTCATAAGTACACTTGCCAGTGGCTGTGGGCAACCATTTACTTGGTGTAAAGAACTTAATATCAATATAAACTGGCTCTGGGCAGCGTCAGTGATGCTGCACTTTGAGTTGTAGCAGCTGTAATTGTGAATATTACTGAGATAGTGAAACATGGTGTCCAGTTTTCTATTGCATTTTTTTCAAGTGGAAAAGTTAACTAATGGTTGACACACAAGTGGAGAAAATTGTGCATATGCCAATTTTTGTTACCTTTTTACTTTGAACTACACTGCTTATGAGATCTCATTGTTTTGGAAGAATGGCATGAACAGTCTTCGGCAACAGTTGTGATAATTGTAAATGCTCACAATTGTGCACTCTTTTCTGGTTATTCCTCCCTGGGTTTTAAAAGTTGTACACTTAAAACATTCTTAAAGTTGTTGGCTTCTATGTGCAACATACCAAGCCAGCTGACATGGTAGTAACCAAAGATTCCAGTTTTTAAGCATATGAAAGACTCTGCCTGCTTACCTGTGCTAGAAGTAACAGCATCTAAAGTGAAGACTTAAGAGAAACTTAGCGACTACTAGATAATCTTTAGGACTCTGCATTAACTCTATAATGTTCTTGGTATAAAAGGAAAAACAGCATATTTGTCACAGAAATTTAGTTAACATCTTACAACTGAACCTGTATGTAAGTTGCTTAGATAAATGTAATCACTGTAAACATCTATACGATCTGGGATTTTGTTTTTATTTTGAAGCGGGAACTTTTTTGTTTACAAGTTCATTAAAAACTAAAAACTGTTTCTGTAAGGAAATGAGATTTTTTTAATTTACCTTGTTAATTCAGTTTAAGAAATCTACATCACCCCTGTTTTTTTTAAAACCAGGTTTCAAGGCCATGTGTTAAGCAAAAGAAGTCATATTTCTTTCTAAATCATTTTAGATTTAGTGGTGTAACTCTTCCTCGCTTTTGTTTTTAAATGAATTTTGTATTTTTTCCTGGAGGGGGAAGGGGCAGTCTTGCATTTTTATAACCTGTTTGAGACCCAGCCCTCTCTTCTGAGATTGGATTTTTTAAAAACAAAACGGCATCTTTTGCAGACTGAGTCTTGGTAGCCTTTTATGTGTTGCCATGTCATACATTGGCTGGCCTAACTTGTGCTTGCCAGTCTCGAGACAAATTTGGATGGAAGTATTTGGATGGTTTTAAACCAAGGCATTTTCTTTCAAGTTCTTGTGAAGTGGATATGACCAGATTTATACTTGTTCTTGGGGACAGCCTCATACCATGCAGAGTTCACATTGGTTACTGCCCCAGGCTGTCTTCCTTCTCACTCCTATTCTAGCCCAGCTGAAAGAAAGAATACTTTTATTGCTGGTAATTCTTTAACAGTGTAATTTATTCCTTTATAGCATGTCAGAATAAATTAAAAAAAATGTCTGAAAATGCTGCCAGATGCCTATTGTGTAAATGTTTTGTATGTTAGCTCTCCTAGACAGTTTCCATGCACGGAGCAGAGTTCCTGAGCACAGTCCATGTTTTTACTGTTGGGCGAGGCCTTTCATTTTGAAATCTCTGTTACTTCAGGCTCACACGAGTTGCCCTTTGTGCTCGTGTCGGTCTCGAGTGGCCGTGTGGGACAAGGCCGTGCGCTTCCGCAGTCGCTGTGTGCGCTCCCCAAGTAAGGAGCTACCTTGAGAAGGTGGGAAATCTTGTCAGAGGACCTTGGTGGGCCAGGTAACACTTAGATAAATAATCTGGGAGCGTGGTAGGCAAAAAGTCCTCAGAGAGACATCAGTGCGTGTTTGGAGAAGCTTTCTGTGTGCAGAACATCCTGGTGCCTGGAGGCACAAGAAGAAACAGCTCACTCTTCTGGCAGGGTATTTTTAAGGCTCCAAGGTCGACCTCTTTCAACCAAGGATGCTTTATGAATAATGCTCATACAGAGATTGTATGTTTGTAAGAACTGGTGCCTGGAATACTATGTTATGTCCTGTCTAGACAGAGCATCTGGCACCATGCGTTGGCACAAGTGGAAACATCACTGCTTCCTTCTGCCTTTCAACAACTGTTTTCATAGTGGTTTCCTCAGATTTCCTACTACTTTCCTCTTTCTTTAGCGTATCACATTAAAGTGGGGGAAAAGTATTAGTTTATGGAGAAGAGATCATTTCCTCTGTTCATTAAATTTACCCATTACTCATTTAAATAGGTTATCGAAGTCAGAAACCATGTCCTCAATAAGCAGTGCGAACGAGAAAGGTTCCTGATGTTTAGAGTGTCAAGATGTGCTGGTCTGCAACTGCCTTTTAGTACAAAAGAGCTTGGATACCACTCAAGTCTTTCAAATACAGTCTGTGCACTGAGTTCACTCCCACGTAACTGTGAGCTGCGGGTGGGAGCTGCCCTGCTTTGTTTCAGAAAACACCAGTCTACAGCAGAAAAGGAGCAATGAACAAGATGTCAACCTTTCCTAAAGATGTTAGACCAAACACTCATTTGCTGTGTAATCCCTCCGGTTTGTAAGATTTGAAGAAGATGTTTAAATCAGAAGGTATTCAAGCTGTTGATCTCGATTTCAGCACAGTTCTACGAAGGTTTTATAATGAGATTTCCTCCTAGCTGTTGTTGTGATGCAAAGACAAGAAAATTCTGTAAGCAATACCAGCCCCTTTGCAACTCCTCATTGATGGAGCAGCGGCCAAAGAGCACGAGAACTGCGTGTTCCTTCGTGCTCCCTGCAACGTCCCCGAGCTCTGGTAAGGGCTGTTACTGCCACAGGCTTCTCGGCGTCTCCCCAAGCTGTGTCTGGAGCTCTAAGCAATTATTAACCACATTATAGCAGCTCTAACTGCCCTTCTTGCACCACCTTTTAGCAGCCTGCCTAATGTGCAGTGTGGTAGGCTCACATGTGCGCTATACTTAACTGGGTCATTATTTTTCAGCCAATTTAAGCCAGGCCTTATTAGAAGCAATCGAGAGCCCTTTTTTTTTTTGTTCTTCTGTAAAAGGCTCTGAAAGGAGGCAGGGATGCTCGCCGGGTCTCATTTATTAGTAGCATCTCTTTCATCGTGGGGCATTGTCCTGGCTTGCCTCCTGCTCTGCTTAGTGTAGGGCATCGGTAATGAGAAATAATTAATTTAATACCCCAGCTTCTCCTGTGTTGACAGTGTTTTTCAGCACCTAAAGGAGCTAGATATTTCCTTCTCTGTCAAACCTATTCGCTGTATGGTGTCTTGAGACCCTGTTTTTAGGAAGGGGAAGGCAGATTGCTATTAAACTTCACATTGCAGGTGGCTTTTCCCTTTGTTTTGAGGGTTTATTTGTTGGCTGGGTTTTTTTTTTTCAGTCTTCTTGTTGATTATTCTGCCACTGTGCCGTGCTGCTCTTTCCCTTGGCTTGTTCGAGTGCTTGGAGCTTCCAGGAACTTAAATGTGACTTTTTTTTGTGGCTCTTTTCCTGACATGGGTATTGCAGCCAAGCTAGGGGGTCTAATTCATGGCTCGTGTGGCTCAGAGCAGGAGCTTGGGCCGGATGACCTCCTGCAGGCCCTTCCACCCTGAATATCCCGATGAGCCTAAATTAGGTATTTTTTTTTGCGTGACGCTTTAATTTCTCTTGACAGCACACTCCAATTTAGGAGATTTGTTGCGTAGCCATCTCCACCGGCCCCATCTGCCCCTTCCTTAATGGCAGTGAAATCACCGTGATTTCATGCCAGCCTGATGTCACCACGCGGGCAAGAAGGAAAAGCGGCCGGGGAGGAAGCGCCGCGGGCGCCGAGGAAGCGGCCGCCCTCCCCACGGGCCCTGCTGGAACAATCGCCCTCGCAGCGCGTGCGTCCTAATGTGGAAATTGCTCTTTAATGTAATCCTCATTATCCAGGGCTAAACAGGAAGCGGGGGAGGCTTGGAGGGAGTCTGCGGCCAGTGAGTTGGAGCCGAACGTTGGGCTCGGCCTGGAGAAGGTTTTTGCTCAGGGGAAACGTTCAAGAAACCCGTAACTGTTTTGTCCCTAACCTGTGTTGTCTCTAACCGTAGAGGAAAGCTGGTGTGTTAAAGCAAGGCCGCGTCCTTGTTCTCAAGGGAAGCTGGCTCAGCCCAAATGCTTTTCCAAGCCTGATATTAAAGGTGTGAATGGTTTCGACTTAAGGTGTTAATTTGTGACTTTCTGCATCGTGTGCAACGCTCTGAAATATGACAGCATGTTCTTAACTCTGCCAGAGTGCCCTGGTGCTGAGCTGGGGAGCTGCAGAGCCCTCCAGCCGCACCAGGCGGCAGCGGATGGACTTCCAACTATTTTATTCGTAAAATAATTAACTCCACAAGTGATGCGGCTTTCTTTTCCTTGGAGAACAGCTTGGCATTAAGCGTCGGGGTTTTCTGGGATTACCTGAGCCCCATTGGAATCTTTTCCTGTCCTTTACCTGCCCTCCCTGCAGCATGCAGGTCCCTTTGGATCCCTTTGGTTCCTCCCGACACTGCCACTTGTTTTGCAGTAAACACAGCTGGTTCTGCTGCATTTCTTTGGCCCTTTGCAGAGCTGGGGGAATAGCGTCAGTGTGCGTAAAGAACCAGGAAGGTCTTTCAGAACTGCTGGGTGCGTTGGGTTTCAAAGAGCAGCGCTCTTGGCTTGTGCTCACTGCTCCTTCTTCCTTCTCCTCCTCCTCTTTTCAAAAGGCAGCGAGCAGGAGCTACTTTATGGGTTACAGACTTTGAACCTTGTAAGCTCCAAGGCGATACTGCGCCGGCTGCAGTATCATGTGCACTGGCTTCTGCGCTTCCCTTGTTGCCGTGAAATCCTTGTGTTTAATGATAAATACGAGCCCCAGCCTTTACCTTCCTGCGAACGCAGCCGAGTGCTTGATGCAACAGCGTTTATGTAAGCAGCTCCAGGGGAGCAGTGGTCTTGAATGAGTCAGCCTGGTGGGAATTCACGGTTGCTCAAGGAACAGGCAAATCTTTCCCTCTCCGACTTGCCCTTCTTTGTTCCCGAGTGAGTCACTTGCGTGCGGCTTGGGCGCATGCACGGGGCGGGCAGGGCTCTTCAAAGGGAGCCTCGGATCGGGCTTGTTCCGCCGGGAGGGTGGGATGAGGTCAGTCCTGCTCCTGTGTCCACCCGCCTCCCTTCCCAGCGCCGAGACCCTTCTGCTCCTCAGCTGCTAGGGGTGATGGGCAGAACCCAAGGGCTGGCATGCGGTTTGCAGCTGAGCCAACTGTTTGGCACTGCCTGCCTGTGGCTGGGCTAAGCGAGCCGCTCACTCCAGCCGTGGGCCCAGAGGACAAGCATGGGCTTGAGCGGGTCTCAACCAGAGACAGGGTGTTGCCCAGGCCAGGCAAAGAGGGGAGCTACAGCCTGCATGGAGCCCTTCAATCCGAGCGAGGAAGCACCTTGGCAGCAGCTGGATGAGCAGTTGGGGTGCGCAGGGCCACCGCGCAGCAGCGCTGCCTCGCGCTCAGCGACTGCCCTCTCCTCGGTGGCTCCGTGGGGCGGCAGCTGGTGCTCGGGCCGGCCCTGTCAGCAGCGCCAGGACTGTGTGCACAGCAGAGCGAGCGTTGTTTGAGGGCACGGGGCTGCTGCTTGCGTTAGGCGCGTCCGCCTCGGGAAGCGGCAGCTCCTGTTGGAACAGCAGGCACGGCCGGGAGCGCACCCGGAGTCACATCCTGCAAGTGCTGGCGGCCCCTCCGAGACCCCTTCCTTCTGGGGAGGGGAGCGGAGGGTAAAGCAGCTGCGGCCATTCTTCACATGGGCTGCACGGGAAATATTAATTTGAGCTTTTAATAGACAGGCTGCTGCTACAATGGCCCCGCTGTTTTGCTTGTTCCTAGGTAATAGTGGAACCTCATCCAGGGGCTGGGTTTGTGTTACAGCGGCTGCGAGGCTTGCAGCGAGTTCCTGGCAAGGCAGCCTGAGACTGTTAACAAATCCTGTAAACTGATTATTGCAGCAAAGCACTCAGCTCGGCGACCTTCTCCCCTCGTTACCCCGGCTCTTCATAGAGCAGCTCCTGCCCTTCCCCATTGCCCAAGGGGGCATCTGCAAGGGCACCAGCTGGGCACACATGGATCTGGCTTTGCAGACCCCCCTCTTTGGGGTTGTTTTTCCCCAAGGGGGTACCCTGAACACCACTGCATGCATTGGGCTTTGCAGAGCATGTTCAGACATCCTTAGTGCACCGGATAGGGGAGAAGGGAGAGGAAGCGGTTGCAATAACTGTGTCCCACTGCCAGGACCCCGCGGGCGGCTGCAGGTTCCTCGAGCACTCGGGTTTCCACAGCAGCTCGCGGTGGGGTTGGCGCCTGCACGCTCCCACTGCCCTCCTTCCTGCAGCTCCGCTTCCCTCCTGACACCTTCTGCAGGTGCCACAAACTGAAGCACTGAAAGTTCCACGGGAACTTAAGGAAAAATTTCTTAACAGTGAGGGTGGCAGAGCCCTGGAACAGGCTGCCCAGAGAGGTTGTGGAGTCTCCTTCTCTGGAGATCTTCCAAACCTGCCTGGATGCAGCCTGTGCCACGTGCTCTAGGTGACCCTGCGTGTGCAGGGGGGTTGGACTCGATGACTCTGAGGTCCCTTCCAACCTTAAGGATTCTGTGATTCCATGACTGGACCTGCTCTTGCCGTTGGCAGGAGTGACTCCGTTCCTCTAAATATCTCCCCAGCTGCTGGTGCCCATTAACACGGCTGGGCTGGGGCCCAGTGGGGTGCTCATGCTCTGCCGTGCAAGGGATGTTTTGTGGGATGGGAAGAAACCCTAAACTCCTGGGAGTGCTTTCCAGGAAGGACGTGGCTGCCCAAATCCCGCCTGTGGAGGGGCAGGGCGGCCGCCTTTGCGGATCGTGGCCCCTTTTCGCTGGGCACAAGCGCCAGGGTGCAATTCCCAGGCTCGCCCTCCCTGGCAGCGTCCTGGGAGCCGGTGCCGGGCTGGCTCCCGCGCTGCCCTCGGGCTGACAGAGCGTCCTGGGTGCCACCCTGCTGGGGAGGCTCCCGACTCGCCGCGGTGAGCAGGGCACAGCCAGACACCTGCCTGCTTCCCAGGCAGCTTCAAAGCACTAAAAGCGCCTATTTCATCTTTGCTGGATGGCGTAACTCTGGCTGCCTTCTCACCGCCCGGTTCCCGGGTGCCCGCAGCCCAGCTGGGGAAATGATGCAGTTTTCGTCTCGGAGGGCGCGAGGACGGAGCTCGCTGCTTCGCTCGCACCGGCGCCGTCCCGCAAGTCCTTCGTGTGCAGCCCGGCCCTGCCGCTGGCTGCAGCCCATGGGAGCTGCTGCCCGTGGGAGCTGCTGCCCGTGGGAGCAGCTTGGGAAGCGCTTGGGCTCAATACGTGCGGGCTCCTCGCGGAGAGCCCCCGGTGCAGGCTCTGCTCCTGCCCAGGTCCATCCAGGGCGGTTGGCTTTGCCAGCACCACTGCAGGAGGGAGACCTGCCTCGGAGGCAGTGCCGTCTCCCGGAGGAGACGTGTCTAACCTGCCCATCCTGTTAGATAAAGCGCTTTATTTTTGACGTGTTTGCTGGGTGGGGCCAACACCTCTACCTTTCAAAGCACCACTCGTGCTATCAGCAGGATTTCATCATGCAAGCAAATAATCCAGCTCTTCTGCCCAATGCAGAGGTTTGTACCTCATCGCAAAGGTTCAGTTCCAAAGGGCTGTTAGAGCTCCGAGATGTTTTAGGCCCTCTCTGTGGGATGGATGAGCATGGTTAATACGGCAGCAGAGCGAAGGGGCTGTGGCCACTAGCTGCCCTTCAGGCCAGCACGTGGCCTTGCTCCAGGGTGCAGGAAATGGCCCAAACCTTTGCCCGTTTGTGCACGAAGGGAAATTCGTGATACAGGAGGTTGTCTCCTGGCTGGAATTTTCTCCCCCAGCTCTAAACACTTCTTGGGGCTTCTGAGAAACACTCGGAACTGGCTTCCCTCTCCCGTAGGAAACTGAAGCTCCTCTGCCGAGACCTGGAGTGTTTCCCACCACGCCACCCCTAAGCAGCGATTCCTGGCTCCCGTCTTCACTTAGCCCAGATTTCTACCAAACAGGTCACGCATTAATTGAGGGCGAGCACCAAGTTGCTCTAATTTCTCCTAGTCCTTTGAGCGGGGACAGCCCCATTTGGGGAGCTGCGAGGTCCTTGGCAAGGCTGGGCGATGAGCCACCCTTTGGGTGCTGCAGCTCCAGCGCTTGTCTGCAGCCCCAGGCCTTGGCCGCCGCTGCGGGAAGCGCCGCGATGCCGCGGCTGAAGCCTGGCAGGGCAGGGCTGGGCAGCCGGTTTCTCAGCAGTGATGCACGCGGGCGCCCGTTGCTCATTGCAAGGGGATGGGAACAGCAGGAGTCCTCTTGCTGGCTGTTGGGTGCCAGCGAGGGATGCCGTGGTGGCCTTCCCATGGCTGCTGATATGTACTTAGCCAGGGGTAGAGGGGGAAGCAACTGCCATGCACGCTGCTGCTCTTAGAGCGAACTCCCTCCTCCTCCATCCCTGCCATGCAGTAGGGATGCCCATCCCAGGGCAGTTCACCGGGTCTCTACTCCCCTTGGGTCTTTCCTTCCCCTTGTCACCTCCTGGTGCTGCGTGCAAAGACCCCAAGTGGGCCCCAGGAGCAAGGGCATGGCAGAACACCCAGTGTCTGCTGGTCCCATCCCATTCCACCCCATGGACTCGAGCTGCACAGCAGCCCAGCGTGGCGCCCGCAGGGAAGGGGTTAACGCTGCTCCCTGCCCGCTTGGATCCTCTCCAAGGAGGAGGCAGCGAGATAAGGGCGGAAGGGCCGCCCGGGACCAAGGTGTGCCCTGAATCAATATTGGCTTGGGGCAGCGCCAGGCAGGTGCAGGGAGCGGGGACGGGCGGCTGCAACGAGCTGTGCGCAGTCTCTGCTCGCAGGCCAGGGCTGCCCGAGGGGAGCGGCACCCGCAAGGGGCGCCAGGAGCCTCCCTGCTCTGCCCTTCCCGGGCGCCGCTGCCTTTCCCGGTGCTCTGGCAGCGCCCGGACCTGCCCACGCCGCGGGCCAGAGCCACCCGGCCGGTTCTGCGGGGCGGCCCGGTCTGGTGGTGCCGATGGAGGAACTCTGGCGCTGCAGGAGCACAACCAGTTCTATGGGGCGGCCCGGTCTGGTGGTGCCGATGGAGGAGCTGTGGCGCTGCAGGAGCCCGGCCGGTTCTGCGGGGCGGCCCGGCGCGGCGGTGCCGGCGGGGGAGCCCCACATTCCCCCCTTTCTGAGCGGCCGTTCTGCAGCCCGTGCGGCGCGGCGGGGGCGGCGGGGCGGGCACCACCTTCCCCCCGCGCTGACTCAGCAGGGCCAGGCCTGAGCGAGCCCGGGCGCCGGGGCTGCTCCCGCGTCCTGCCCCGTCCCCGCGGCGCGGAGCTGCCCGCGCCTCGTCAGGCGCATGGAGCTGGCGCCCCTCCCGCTCCGCGCGCTCCCGGCAGCCCTTGGCACGGGATGAAAGCGCGGCGCGCGCGGAGGCCGGCGCGGGACACGGCGGGATTAGCGCTAAGCCGCTTGCCCGGCCGATACCCACCCTGTCATGGGGCCACGGGCGACGTGCTGGCCGCGGCGTAACGCGCCCCGTACCCAGCCCTGCCCGCTCCGTCCCGGCCTCCCCGCGCACGAGGGGCTGCCTCGTCCCTGCAGTGAGGCCGGGGGCTTCTGCCAGGGCCCCGTGTCACGTTGGGATGTGCTGAGGATGAGGCGGAGAGCCCCTGGGCCGGGGCAGCCCAGGGCGGCAGCGCGGCCTCGGCCCGGCTGCGGAGGCCGTGTGGCCTTCGCCCAGGTCCGGTGTGGAGGCCGCGGCACCTCTGATTCATCCCCTGCTGCTGCTAACGCTTGCTGCCCCTGCAGACCCCCGTTCTGCCCCGTTTTCTCCCTGTTTGCCCCCAGTTCAGGGGGCCCTGTGGGGAGGCAGCGCTGGTGTCTCGTGGGGGCTCCAGGAGGAGCAGCCGGGTGCAGCCCGGGCGAAGCCGCCGCTCCCCAGCAGGCCCGGCTGCATCCCGCCCGGCTGCATCCCGTATCCCGCCTCTCCCGCCCGGCCACGCCGGTCCTGCCGGCTGTGCCAGGCGGCCAGGGCAGGGAGACACCCTGCCCGTGGGCACCGGGGACACAGGGACACGCAGGCAGCGAGCGACGCACTCCAAAGCCTCTTCCCGTGAGATCCAGAGCTTCTTCAGGCTGCGCGGCCGCGGCAAAGCCCTGGGGACAAGGACAGACGTTCCCTCCCTGCCTCAGTTTCCCCACGTGGAAAAGGCGACGGTGCTCCGGGTTTTCCGGCCGGAGCTGCAGGCGGAGGCAGGAGCAGGAGCACGGGGAGCCCTGCGAGCCCTGGCCGCCCCAGGCAGCTGCGATTGCTGGCGCTGCAGCCCGGGCGGACTTTGCAGCAGGATGAAAGGCGTAAATGAAACGCGGCGGGACAAAGCCCAGCCCTGTTTTATGAGCGAGGAGGACGCAGTTGTTTCGGCTCAGTTGCTGGGGCAGCTCTTTCAGCGACCGGCTGGGGGCAGGTCGGGAATTCTGCAGTGAAATCGGTCTCTTTTTGGCAAAAAGCTGACAGTTTTGTACAAACTGAATCTCTCTTCTGCATGGGGTCAGTTTAAATGAGTTTGCTAGCTGAAAAGGGTTGGTTTTGATGGATTTTCTGGCTGGAAGAAAGGGGAAATATAAAGAAGGAAACAATCAAAACTCTCCGGGTTGGCATTTCCTGCACCCAGTGCCATATATTTTTAATTTGGGTGTGTGTTAGGGAGAGAAATGTCTTTCCACTCTGCGACCGCATGCTCTGTAACCAACCACCCCGCAAAAGCAAAAATAAAGATTAAAATCAAAATAAACTGCTTGCAAACGGCCCCGGTCGGGTCTGGGCACCCTCAGCCTGCTGAGCGAGGGGCACCCCGTGTCCGCAAGCGAGGGCTGCGTTAGCACAAGGGCGAAGCAGGGGCTGCCCGTGGCGGGAGGCCTCGCGCCCCGGGCTGTTCTTGGCCCTGCGGCGGCCTCGTCTGTCCCTCGTGGCCGGTGACGGTGACAGGACCCGGGGCGCTCGCTTGGGTCCCTCCCAGAGCAGCCGCTGCTCCAGGGCCGGGGCCGCAGGGCAGCGCTGGACCCTGTGCACGGGACCCTGCAGGCCGTGCCAAGCGGGTGCAAGGCGAAGGGTGAGCGGTGAGGGGTCCCGGGGGTCCCTGGGGGGCTGGCAGGGTGGGCAGGCGGCTCTGCGCGAGGCAGCAGTGCCACCTGCCGTCCCCTGCCCCGCACACGCAGCCTGCGCCTGCCCCAGCTGCGCCTATCCTGCACGTCTATCCTGCACATCTATCCTGCACCTCTATCCTGCGCCTCCATCCTGCACGTCTATCCCGCCCCTTCATCCTGCACCTCCATCCTGCATGTCTATCCTGCACCTCCATCCTGCATCTCCATCCTGCATCTCCATCCTGCACGTCTATCCCGCCCCTTCATCCTGCACCTCCGTCCTGCACGTCTATCCTGCATCTCCATCCTGTGCCTCCATCCTGCGCCTCTGTCCTGCGCCTCCATCCTGCACTTCTATCCTGAGCCTCCACCCTGCACCCACCTTTTCCTACCTCTCCATCCTGCATGTCTATCCTGCACCTCCATCCCGTGCCTCCATCCCGCACCTCCCTCCTGCACGTCTATCCTGCATTTCCATCCCGAGCCTCCATCCTTCACCTCCATCCTCTACCTGCCTCATCCTGCACCTCCACCCTGTGTCTCCATCCTGCATCCCCATCCTTCACCTCCATCCTGTACCTGCCTCATCCTTCACCTCCCTCCTGCACCCCCATCCTGCACCTCTGTCCTGCTGCTGCCTCATCCTGCACCGCCTCCAAACTGTGCCTGCCTCGTCCTGAGCCTCCAAACCTCCCCTCTGTCCTGGATCTCCATCCTGCACCTCCCAATTGCGCCTGCTTCATCCTGCATGGCCATCCTGCGCCTTCCAGCTGCTCCTGCCTCCTCCTGCACCTCCATCCCGCCCCAAACGCAGCGCAGCCGCGGGCCCTGTGCAGAGCAGGTTAAAGCAAGTGGTTTAGCTGCCCTTCCCGTTGCTCACCGTGCCCACGGTGCCTCTCCTTGGGCCGGGGCTGGGGAGCAGTCCTGGTGCCCGCACTGCAGAAGGAGCTGCTGGGGAAGTGGTGCTGGGAAGGGGACAGGTGTCCGGAGGGGACACTCCGGCCTTGAGCCCCCGCTCCTGCATCCCGAGGGCTCCATTCATGCTCCTCATGCTCCAAGGCCGGGGCTCAGCTGCTGTGCCGGGGGCGGCCTCGGGAGGGACCGAGCAGCAGCCAGGACGACGTGCAGGGAGCACCAGCCCTGCTCCCGGCCCCAAGGAATCGGCAGCACAGACGCCCTCCTGGACCCGCAGCTTTATTGGCACAACG
The DNA here is from genome assembly GCA_032273925.1 of Rhynchotus rufescens. Classification (NCBI taxonomy): domain Eukaryota; kingdom Metazoa; phylum Chordata; class Aves; order Tinamiformes; family Tinamidae; genus Rhynchotus; species Rhynchotus rufescens. The sequence goes on along the minus strand of JAVCKT010009911.1, from coordinate 22,440 downwards.
GTGGCTTGTTGAAATGTAGAAATGGTGCCGTACCTTGGTGTGCAGCTCTCCCGCAGGCTCCGGCCCCCTTGAGGGACAGCCCGTCTCCAGCTGCCGAGCCGTGGCCCCAAGAACAGTATTTCCAGGAATCCCCAACGTAGTGCCCAAGGGATTCCTGGGAAAACTGGACCCTGAGGGCATGGCGACCTTGGCCCTCCGCCGGCTCCAGGCCCGGAGCATCCTCTGCTCCAGCTGTGTCTCTGCGTGGGGTCCCGCTGCTGCCGCCGCCCCCCGAGCACCCCCACGGCCCGTGCGCCTCCCTCCTGCCGCCGCCCAGCACCTCGGGTGGATCCCACCTCTCCCGGGGTCCCTGGGCTGCAAGGAGAGCCTCTTCCCACCCCACGCCACCCTGGTTATGGTGCATCCTCCTGCCCTCTGCGGGACACGGAGCCTATGGGGCAGTCCCTGCCCCATGGCCGGGCTCGGTGACCCTGCAGCGGATGCTGCTGGTAGCCCTCAGGCTGCTTCCCAGGGCTTGTTCCCCATCCCGAGATGTCCTGGAGGTGTCCGGAGCAGGAGCAGGGCAGGGAGAGCGCCCGGGATGAACCCAGGCCTGGAGGCCGGCAGGACGCGGGTGCCGCGGCGCGGCGGGGCTGCCCGGCGCACAGTTCCTCCCTTCCCGAGCTACAGTGCTTCATCTCAGACTCCCAATTGACCAGAGATGCAGCACTGCACCTTGGGCTGGGAGACATGCAGGACACGGCGCGCGGCTGGCCAGACGGAGACGGCTTCGCATGACGGGGGGCAGCCGGGGCCGTGGGGCTGAGCCGTGGGGCTGAGCCGTGGGGCTGCCTGCCCGCAGGAAGGTGGGACCAGGGGCAGAGCGGGGAGCAGCCTGGGCGCCCTCCTTGGCTGCACCTGCCCTGGCTCCGCTTGGCCAGGGCGCGTCGGCAGCTGCTGCTGCCCACGGGGGCCTCATCCCGAGCACGGTGGGTCCCCATCCATGGAGACGCTGTCCCCAAGGTGCTGGGCTGGCCCGGCCACCCAGGGCACCCCCAGGGCACAGCAGGCTTGGCTCGTTCAGCGCATCCTCCTGTTCTCCCCATGCCAGCGGCTGCTCCCAGAAGCAACATCCCTGCGGCTCAGGCTCCCGGGGATGCAGAGCAGCCGCGTGGTCCCTGCGGAGCGCGGGGTCCTGCCGCGCACGGCCGGGAGCTGCGCAGGGCCGCCCCAGGGAAGGGGCAGGAGGGAGGCAGGGCTGAGCCCAGGGAGCCTTTCGCAGGCGAGCACTAACATCCTGAGCAGAGCTGAGATAAACAGACCATCGATCAGAGCAGGGCGCTGGCGGCAGCGGCGACACGCAGACGGCCACGTCTGCAGGCTGGGCCCCTCCACGCGGCGCCACGGCCACCCCGGAGCAGCGCCAGCCCGGCTGGGGACGGCAACGACCCCGACACGCGGCCCCTGCGGAGCTTGGCAAGGAAGAGGAGGGAAAAGGATGCCCCAAAGTGCAGGGCTCCGGGCAGCTCCCCCGCTGCGGGTGCTGCCCCATGCGCTTCATGCCTGGCCCACGGAGACACCCGTCCACGGAGGGCAGGGTGGGCTCACCAAGGTGCTGGCAGGCGTGCCCAGCCCCTGTGTGAGTCACCCTGGATTATGGTTTGGGAACAGCCTTTGCCATCTGGGCTTATCTCGCAGCCCAGCCCTGTCCCGGCTGGCCAGGAGCCCCGGCCAAGTGTGGGAAGGAGCTCCAGGGAAGCAGAGCAGCGGGATACGGCGGGACACAGCACCTCTGCAGCTGCAAAATGCTCCCGCAGCCGCACTGCAGGGATGCCCAGGGCTCCAGCTCCCCCGCGCAGCCCGGCTTGGCCGGGGCATCTCCCGGGAAGGGCCCAGGTGTCCTGCTAGCTGCACGGGGATGCAGCCCTGCGTGGTGCAGCCTGTGCGGCTGTGCGTGCCAGGAAAGGATCCCGGCGGTGCCCATGCCGATGTGCCGGTGCTCCGGCTCGGTCCCTCTCGCTGCTGGCCACGTTCCTGGGGCTCTACGGCCCCGTTGTGCTGCTGGCCGCTGCCGCATCCCCGCTGCTCCCGTGGCCAGACCTGCAAGGACAGAGCACGGCGGTCAGTGCGGTGGCTCAGGGCTGCAAGTCCCCAGGGTCCCCAAAGGAGAGGGGCCATGCGCAGGGCCCAGCCCTGATGTGGGGGCTGTAAGGGAGCGTCCCAAAATCCAGGGCCGCGGGTCCCCATCCCCAGGGATAGCTGAGCTCCTGCACCTGGATGCCAGGGCGCATCCCCAGGATGGAGCGGTGGGAAAAGGCAGGATGGAGCCTTCCCTCCTCCGCAGTGCAGGAGGAGGCCTCTGCTGCGGCCCGGGGAGGCAGCAGCAGGGCTGAAGCGCTCCGAGCCGCTCCAGGAATGCGCCGGGTCGCGGGGCCTCCCTTGGGAACGGGTGCCTAATGGGGGACAGTAGTGGAAGGGGGCACGCGGCGCTCCCCGCCTCCATGGCCCCCGCAGCATCCCACTGCCAGCAGCGGGAAAAGCAGCCGGCACTGCCGGGCCGGCCCTTTCCCCCTGTGCTCAGCTCCTTTTTGGCCCCATTTCTCCAAGAATCGGGGCTCGCACCCCCAAGCTGCCCTGCTGCCACTGCCCTCTGCTCCCCAGCAGGCTGCACTGCCCGTGTCCCCAGAGCGTGGCCCTGTCCCCAGCCAACTGTGCGACACACCAGGCTCTGCGGTGCGCGCACGGCCTCGCCGCGGCCACCCGCTCCCAGCGCCCTGCACCCAGGGGTGCCCCCAGAGGCTCCTTTAGCACCCGGACAACTCCGAGTGTCCAAGCCTGGGACGCATTTCGCAGCCTTCCCGCAGTGCAAGGGCCACGTCCTTACTGTCCCCCCGCCCGCGGCAGCGAGCCCACGCGCCCGCAGAGAAATCAGCCCCCGTAAGAACCGGGCGACTCGGCGGCGGCTGCCGCTGTCACCAAGCGCTCCCGGGGCTCCCGCCGGGACGCGGCGCCTCCGCCGCCCTCGCGCCCCTACCTGCGGCTCCGTGGGCGCCGCGGCGCTGCCCCGGCTCCGCGCCGGCTCCGCGGACACCGAGCGGCTCCGCGGGGATGAGTCAGAGCGGGCTCCGGCCGCGCCGCCCGCCCCGCGCTTACAACACTGCGCCCTTTCCCCTCGCCAGGACGGGCGCTTCTTCAGGAAGCGTCCTTTTCCAGCAGCACTTGGGATTTGTTTCCTCCTTGAAATTCCTCGGCCCCGCTTCACCAGCAGCAAGGGCCAAGACGCGAGCTTAGCCTCCGCTTTTGCTTTCTTTTGAGGAAAGCCGAGGATCTCTCCACAAGACAGCTTTGCTACAAGCACTTCGTGTCCGCCCTGGTCTCTGCGGGAGCCCGGGACACTCTGGGAGAGCGCGGTGCCCTGTTTCTCTGGGAATGCTCCCCTTTTCCCCTCCTCACAGCCCCCAAAAGCCGGAGGTCTCACCCTGGCAGCCAGCTGGGCTCAATCCTGCCTTTTCCAAGCCATCCCAGTGTGGGATGCGCCATGCAGGCTGCTTGCTCCTGGGCTCCCGCTTTGGCCATCGCCTACACCCTGGCAATCCCCAGCTGGATGATGATGGACACGGGGCACACGACACGAGGCCAAGCTGCCCACGGGCCCTTCAGCATTTGGGTGCTGCTCGTCCCGCTGGAGGAAGCGCTGCCCATGAAGGCAGCTTGGAGACCTGCTCACGGAGCACCAAGGAGGTGCTCTGGGTGCAGCCAGCGCCAGGAGGGCAGCCGGGAGATGGGACCCAAGGCTAAGGGCAGCCGGAGGGTCCCCGCTGGTGGCCCTGCTCCGAGGGCACGGTGCAGGATGGGGACGTGCTCCATGCCGAGCGCACCGACCTGCAGCACCAGCTCCTGGAGCGCTGCAGGAGACCCAACCTCGGCGCTCCCACCGCCAGCAGCCGCTGCAGAAACCCCCATTGCTCCCCCGGCCATGGCCCCCTGGGACCCCCATCCCATCCCGCTGCAGATGCCAGGGGCCTCCTCCCTCCTTCCTTCGCAAGCGCCGCTTTTAAATCAAAGGTTTATGAGAAAATGGAGGGGCCAAGGGAGATCCTAATCTGGTCCGAGGCTGATTAACCCCGGGTTCAGGCTGAGGTCCTGATGCTCGCCTATAAATAGCTCTGCCTGCGCTCTCCCATCCTCCCACCGTGCTGCAAAATGCCTGCCCTTTTATGGTCAAAAAGGCAGATTTGGAGCCCGGGCGGCCCCCGTCTCCCATGCTGGGGGCGAGCCAAGGGGGCCCAGGGGGATGCTGCTCTTTCTCCGCCGGTTTGGCTGGGATAGAGGAGCGTGCCAGGAACAAAGGAGCAGGTCTGGGGGGCTGCGCGGCCCCTTGGAGCAGGCTGGGGGTGCCGAGGGCAGCGAACGCCCCAGTTTGCGCTGCTGCCCCCGGGCAGTGCCCGGCTCCCGTGGCAGCCTGGGGAGCAGGAGCCCAGTTTGGTGCCTGTGCTGCGAGCCGGGGCCTTGTCCCCCACAGCAGCCCGGGCTGGGGTGGTGACACGGTGGGGACAGCGGGACGGAGCCCTTGGAGACGCAGGCCCCGAGCGGCGGCCACGAGGCCTCTGCCTCTCCCAGGCTGCAGATGCCAACGGGCATCCTCCCTTCTTCTGACACCGCTGCAAGAGGGAACGGGTCCCTCTGGTCTTTGCCAGTGGGAAAAATCCCAACAGCCCCTTTCCAGCAGCCCCGTCCTGCGCCGATTGCCAGGCCTCCGTGCCAGGTTCTGCCCGGCTGCTGGTACCAGCGCCAGCCTGCAAGCCCTGGCGGTGTCCAAATGCAGCTCGTTGGAGAGGAAGGAGCCTGTGCAGGGACAGGGATGGTAGGAAACGCAGTCAGAGGCCGCATTTGTCAAGGCAGAAACCGCTGGGAAAAGCACGGCTAAGAGCGGAGAGCTGAGCTCCCAGGGCTCCCCACAGGCATCGCCTTTCCCACGGCCCCGGCGCTTCCCGCGCCGCCCGTCACCATCTCCCCCATCCTTATCTCGCTCCCTTCTCCTGCCGAAGCCGGCAGAGCTCGGCCCCAAGGGCCTCCCCCTCCTCCTGGCCTCCCTGCTCTCCCCCGTGCCGGCGCGGAGGCCAACGGGGGCGCGGGGCGTTTTGGGGAGCTCCGGGGCGCGCGGAGCGTGGGAGCGGGTCCTGGGAGCAGCCTTCCCGCTCCCTTTCCACGTCACGTTCCCGGGCTGGAGGAAGTGGTGCAGGGGTGAGCTCCCAGCGGGAGAGGCGGCCACGTCAGCGGTCCCGCTGATGGGAAGGGCTGGCGGGAACGCAGAGCGGCACGGGCAGAGCCGGGAAAGACCCCCTGGAAACTGTTCCAAGTGGGGCAGGGTGGGAGCTGCCGAGCTGGGCACCGCGTCCCCTGGGGTGCCCAGGCTCTGCTCCTCACCCCTCTCCCTCTGTCCCGCCCATGCAGGTGGGAAGAGGCAATGGGGAACCGAGGAGATGCTCGTGTGCATCCCTGCTGCTGCGGCACCCCGTTGGAGGCAAGGAAACATCCCGCGCAGGGAGCAGCAGGGAAGGGACATCGCCAGCTGCAGCCAGGTTTCCTCCTGGTGTGGCTGGAGCTCCTTAAACTGCCCTTGGTGCTTATCAAGGCCTTATCATGCTATCTGCTGCAGAGTGTGTGTGTGTGTGCAGCATGGCCTGGACGTGAGGGGTGGCCAGTCAGCAAAGTGCTTCCCGATCCCGGCAGGCCCCGGGATTGGCTTTCCCAGAGCCGGTTGTATTCCCAGCCCAGCCTGGGGCCTGCGGAGCTGCACCGGGCAGCCCCAGCCCATGGCCCAAGTAAAGGAATCCAAGGAAAAGTCCCAGGTGGGTCGGGCTCGCAGGGAACAGGAGATGGGAGGCGACAAAAGATGCAGGAGAAAGTTGCAATCGCGAGTGCCTGCGGGACCGCGGTCGCTGCAGCAGGTTTCCCTGCGGAGCCGGAGCAGCCCGGAGCAATCCCAGAGGCAGCTCCCAGCCCTGCGTGCTCCCATGCAGGGAGCGCAAGGGGACCGCAATGGGAAAGCAAATCCCCCTGTCAGGTTTGCAGAGACCTGAGCTGGACCGAGCTCAGCAGCCATCCGGGCAGGAGGGAAAGCCCTGGGCACCCTGTGTGATGAGGGCCGCCCTCCTTGCACGGTGGGATGCGGGAGCACCGAGAGGATTCCTGCTCTGCGGATGGCGGTGGGAGGGCTGGCAGCACACGGGGGCATTGCCAGGTGGGCACGGAGCCGTCTCTGCAGGGCACAAGCAGCGTCCTGCCCCAGCGAAGCCGTGCGTGAGCATCGGCACGGCCGGGATGCAGCCCTGCACCCAGGCGGTGCATCCTTGAGAGAGGAGCATTGGGAAGGGGGAGAAGAAAAACACGTTAAAAGAAGGGGAAGGAGAACAATAATGGAAGAAATTAGTCTGTGGTGAGGGAGCCCAGCTAGGAGGTCCAGGCTGGAAGAGAAAACGTTGTCCCTGTCCGGCCTGGGCAGGCTGAGGAGGAATAAGAGGGACCTTCGCGGAGCAGCAGGATGACCTGCTGGCCAAGGCAAAGCCTCAAGGTGCACGAGGGCCGGGACCCTGAGCACGGGACCCCGCGTCCCGGCCTCCGCAGCGGCCCTGTCCGGGGGAGCTGCCCACCCACGTCCAGGGGAGCTCGGGAGAGGTGGGAAAGGGGCTCGCTCAGGACGCGGGTGACTAAGGGGGGTGGCTGGGGACCCTGCGGGGGGCTGGGGCCCTGGCTGGCTGCACGTGGCCGCTCTGCCGCAGGTCCCTGCACAGCGCAGCCCTTTCCTGCCTCCGGAGCACTCGGCACCCAGCGCCTTGGTGCTCGGCGCCTGCCGCTTCGGGGTCTCACGGCAGAAGAACCTAGCGAAGGGTCACCCCATCCACACGCAGAGCTCATGGATGCACCCCGAAACGGGCGCTTGGCAGCGATGGGACAGGCTGGACGTGTCCTCCCGCTCGGAAGGGGCAGCGCCCTGCTCCCTGCGTGTGCCGCTCACGCCGCCCGCTCGCACGGGCACGCGGGCACCGGAGCCGGGAGCGCCTGGCTGGGCTGCGCTGGACGGCGCGCCCCAGCACGGAGCCTCCGGCACCGTCTGCTCCGCTCACCGCCGCTCTGCGTGTGAGGCTCTGCTCCCCAGCAAGGACAGAGCCTGGCGAAACGGCCCCAGAGCTCAGCTTTGCAGCCTCATGGGCTGCTGCCTGACTCCAGCTCGCGCACCAAGGCGGCGTTTGGGTCCTTCTCCCCAGCCCAGCTTAAAGCACCTGGCTCCACTCGCTCCCACGTTACAGACCGGCCCCACGGCGCAGCGAGGGCGACCACCGTGACGGCCACGCTGGCTTCACACCCAGCCCTTGTCCCCAAGGAGCCACCCACCAGGGTCACCTCCACTGTACCCGTGCCCAAAACATGGGCACACGTGTGTGCACGGAGCCATTGCCACCAGCCACATGCACCGTCCCCAGTGTTGGGCCGATGCTGCTGCAGTCAAAGCTCTAGCCACTCGTTAGCATTATTGTAATTAAGGTCCCTTCTCACAAGGTGCTGTAGGACCCAGCACCTTCCCCTGACAGTCCCCTGGCTCAGTCCTGAGAGGAGAGCACCAAGATGCTGCATTTCCCAGTAAAGCGGGGCCAAGAAAAGGCAGGTTTTGCCAGTGGGGAAGAGGAACGAGCCAAGGAAAGCCCTGATCAGGAACAGGCCCGGTTCTCAGCTTAAAAAAGAAAGAGAGACCAAGAGAGAGAGAAAGAGAAAAGAGCCCTTAATCATCTCCAGACTGTCTCTTGACAAGCGTGGAGGGAAATGCCACTCCACGCAGGAGCCACCCAGAGCTGCAGCCTGTCTAGACACAGCCTGCCCCAAATTCCTGCTGATAACTGCTTGGGAAATCGCAGGCGGAGGCGTCTCTGTGTTTGTTGGAAATTAGCTCGTGTCCCGCGGGGCCGGGAGGCGACGGCGCTGCCTGCTCGGAGCAGGGAGGACCAGGGCAGCAGTGCCCGAGCCGGGGGAGCTGCTGTTGGGATGGGGACAGGAGGGAGAAGGCGAGAGCCCAGCTCTGTGCCTCAGTTTCCCCACCGGCAAAGCTGTGGGAGAGAAGGAGCTGGGAACGGCTGCATGGAGGGATGGCAGCAGGTCAGTTTTCCATGAGGAGAAGAAGCCAAGATCCCCTGGAGCAGAGTTGTCCAAAGGCAGAGCGCCGGCGGGAGCTGCCCCAGCTTGTTCGCCCGGGCGTCTCGGCGCTCGTGCTTCGGGTTTGGGCGAGGACGGCGACGAGAGCGCGGCGGGGCCCTGTGCACACACGTCCCGAGCAAGCTGGGCCGCTCAGAGGCAGCAGAGCGAGGGGGAAAGCAGCGCCCGGAGCTGGTGGGGCAGAGCCGGGACTCTCCTCCTGGCCGGCAGAGCCGGGGGCTCCGCGCGGCCTTTCCCAGGAAATGGCGCAACGCTGGCTCGCTCGCTCCCCCCGTGCGGAACATCTGCTCCGCGGGACGCCGGAATTTCCCAGGAACGGGCGGCTGCAGCGGGAGCTGCACGGCGCAGGGGGACGGGGACCATCCGCGGGGCCACCCAGTCCTCTGTGTGCCGGAGGACAGGACGTCCCGCCAGGAGCGCCGTGTCCGGCAGCCGGAGCAGCCGGTCGGGATGGGCATCCCGGAGGCCCTGCCTGGGCCGCTGCCCGCGGGCCTCACGTGCTGCTCCTCGAGGACATGCCCGGAGCGCGATGCTCTCCGAGGGCACCCGTGCCAAGCTCCGTGACCCACAGGCCTCCAGCAAGGAGCCCTGCACGTCCCTGGTCCCCCACGGCCCTTCCTGGGGAGCAGCAGAGCGGACCCCATGTCCGCTGTCCATGCAGCCTCACCAGAGGCTTCCAGCTTTTTCCACCCAACAATGCGCTCGGAGCCAAAGGCAGCTCCTCCCGTTGCCTCCAGCCCTGCTGGAGAGCCCTTTCCCTGGGACAGAGATGGTGGGAATGGTGTTGGAGCAGCCCTCCCATCCCCACAGCGTCCCAGCCGCTGGAAGCCCTCTACGTTCCCTTCCACATCCACCCGTCCATCCGTCCATCCGTCCATCCGCCCGTGCAGCACCTACCTGCCGGGTGCCGAGGGCCGCGCGCCCGCCGCCTCCCCTGCTCCCCATATAAGCGGCCGCTGGGACCCCGGTGCCGCCAGCCGGGGCTTTTTAAGCAGCTGGCATGCGAGTCCCGGGCGAAAACTCCTTCCATGCCGCTCGGGATCTGGAAAAAAGCCTTTTTCTTTTTACCTTATATGAGCTGGGAAGGGAGGCCAGGCTGCGGCGGGCGCCTCGGTCAGGGGCGCCTCGGGGAGCCATTGGCTGGGGGGCCGTCACGTGGAGCCGCCGCCGTGACCCGCGCCCGCGCGGCCCCATGTTGCTTTTACCCCCTAAGGAAGGGCCGCTTGACAATTTTCATATTTCTTCTAAATTTGGAGATTTCAGACAATGCCGGGAGGCTTGGCTCAGGATGCCAGAGGCCCATGTGGAAGTCATTAAGCGCGAGAGGGAGCGCGGGAAGGAGGGGCCGGGGGGCCGCAGCCTGGGAACGGCGGCCGCGCGCGCAACGCGGCCAGCGGCGGCCGCGAGAGGAGCCTTCCTCCGCCGGGACGGGGACGGGGACGGGGCTGGGATAGAATGGGGACGGGGATGGGATGGGGATGGGATGGGGATGGGGACGGGGACGGCAGCGGGAGCCGGTGCTGGCGCCCGGCCCGCCGGCCGGGGAAGGAAGCGGAGATGCTCCCTGGCCCGGCTGCAGGCAGCTTGTGATTCCCATTACTTTGAGAAGCTCCGTCTGGCCTCAAAAATGAAAGGGGAAGGAAAGAAAGAGAAAAGCGTGGGGGCGTGTGAGCCCGCGACGGGGGCCGGTGACACGGCGGGGCTGCAGTGAGACCTCGGGACGTGGATGCCCCACGTGTGGCCTCCCGAGGCCTCGCCAAGGGGCTGCCGCCCGCCGGGCACCGCGTTGCAGCCCTGGCACAGAGACAGACCCCGGCGCCAGGCAGCACCGGTGGGAACGAGGGGCACTCCCGGCTTCTCCCCTCGTGTTGTTGCAGGGGGGTGACTCCGTGGAGGGCACAACGGGCCCCGTGCAGCGGCCTCGGGTGACTGAGCTGGCTGTGCCGGGCAGTGTGAAGGTGCCGCGGCGGCGGCTGCGTCCTCCCTGGGCACAGCAGGGACGAGCGCGGGGACATCGTGCTTCACGTCTCAGGGTCATCACGACAGCACTTGTGCTCCCAGCCCCAGCATCACGCACTGCCCGGGGGGCACCGCGCTCCCACATCCCCGCGGTGCCGCAGCATCCTCCCCAAAACACAACGGGTCCCTGCAAATCCAGCAGCTGCTGGGGCTGCACGGCTCTAAACGGCTGCAAAAATCCCAGTTTTAGGGTGCACTTGGGTTCTGCCCTTGGCTCTGCAGATCTCCGGAGCCGTGCGCTGCACAGGGCCCCGTCCACTCATGCAGGGGAGGTGGGAGCCGGTAGGAAGAAGGCGAAGCTCCCTTTGGAGACCCTGCCCCGGTTTTGCTCGGCTGGGGCCCAAAAGGCAGCGCAGAACAGGGAGCAGAGGAAGGAGAGAGTTGGGAATGTGCCATCCCCAGGCGGGTCCCTGGTCCCCAGGGCTCCCTGTGTCCCCAGCTCCTCTGCACCCAACGAGCAGCAAATCCGTAGCTGGATGCAGGCAGAGCGCAGCCGGGCACTGCCATTAAACAAAAAACTATAATTAGAAGGCAGGTTTCCAAACCGAAGTGAAAAATGTCCCGCTCGCCCCAGCTCGCGCGCTGGATGCGGCACTCTTGTTCCATGACCCAGAGGGGTCGCGCCCTGCGGTTTCGGAGAAGCCTTAATAAGGTAATGTTTAGGAGGTTACTATCTTTACAACTCTTGTCTTATTACAGCTCCATAAGAAAAACAGTTGGGGCAAAGCAGGATTCCTTGGAGCGGGTTTGTTTTTGTTACCGCTCCGCTGCGACGCTACCCGGGGCGTCCGCGGCGCATTTGGCATCGCGGCACCAGCGCTCCCGGCCTCCTCTTTGCCCCTTTCCCGACCTCCATTCCCATCTCAGCTGGACACAGCAGGTCCCAGCACCTCCGAGTAGCAAGGCTAGACCCTGCTTGACCTCTAAGGTTGCTGCCATGCTCCAGAGCTGCCCCTATGGGACATGGGGGTCTGGAGTAGCCCCTGCTGCCTCCTGGTGTGGGCATCCATGAGGATGGTGCTTCTCCCTCACACCTCCCAATTAACACCCCGGCTAATTGCCTGGAGGGATGTGGGGGCTCCAGGCCGGGAGATGCCAGAGCTCTCTCTGTTGAGCCCAGCTTTGAGAACCTGCTGCTCTGAGCACGGGCCGCTGAAATGGCCCCACGGACGAGCCAGGGATGAGGGCAGGGCAGGGAACATTCGGTTCTGGCATCAGATGCAGCCCAGGCTGACGCTCCACCAGGAGGTTTCACCCCCAACCTCTTGGGAGCTCCTGGGGGTCCCTGTCCATGCCAGAACAGTCCATTGCCCAGGGCAGTCTTGACATCTCCAGGGAGGAAAGTGTTGTTCCCAATCCAGACCTCTCTGTCCGCAGTGGCCACTGTTCCCTACCACATCCCCAAAGAGCTAAGATGCTCCTTGGAGGGCCACCATGTCCCACTCCTTGTGGGCAGGGACCAGGCCCAGGTGTCTCCCTTTTTCTCCATCCATCCCTGCCCCAAAAGCCCCATGCAGGCAGGTGGATCGCAGGCCCTTGGCGCTGAAGAAGGAGAGGTTTGGCTTGAGAATGACCCATAGAAGAAGAGAGCCTGGCGGGGCAGAACTTTCCATTTACCTCAGCCCTGCGCCTTGCCCTGGGAAACTGTAACTTGGACGCTCGCCCACAAGCAAAAGTTACCAAAGCCCTAAAAATAAGATGTCTTCTCCTCATGCACCCTGAGGGTGTCCCTGTCCTGGAACAACTCGGTGAGATCCTTCCAGCCCCGTCTCCTCGCAGCTCAGGCTGCTTTGTGGCGCTCAGCATCGCGGCTGGGAGCGAATCCTTCCCACGACGGGGAGCCGGGATGCAGCAGGCGCCGCGGGCAGGTCTGCATCCCACCTCTGAGCATCCCACGTGTAATCCAGCCTTTCTTCCAAGGGGCTCAGCCTGAGCACTCCATTTGCTGGCTTAGGCTATGGAGGAAAGCCCGAAACTCCGCAATTTGGCAACCCACCCCTAGGCTTATGGGCAGCATGGGCACAGCCCGTATGGACCATGGTGAGGGGCACAACGGGAGGCATCCGGAGAGGAGCTTAAGGGCCTCTCCAGCAGCTCCTTGCTTGGTGACGTGATGTTTGCAGCAGGAGCCAGGTACAGACAGGGATGTAAACGCTGGGGCGCTGATGGCCCATAAAATCCCAAGCGCTGGCTGGGCGGCCCACCAGTGAGAGCCCAATTAGGGAATAAGCGCCAGGAGGCCGAGTGGAGGCTGGGTGGAGGCTGGTGCCGGGGCTGCATGGAGCGGGGACGTTGCATTGTGCTGGGAACGACCTGGTGAGGACCGAATCCCCTACCGTGCGGCTGCCGGGGCTTCGCCCCATGGTGGCTCCTTTAGCCACGTTAGCTCAGAAGCTCTTCACACCCCCTGTGTCAATGCCACGTCGGGCTGGCACTGTTTGAGGACACAAAATCCCTCCCAGAAGATGCTCACCTGCAGGGCTGGGGCCCAGGGGATGCTGTGCTTCAGAGGCACGTGCAGATGCTGGTCCCAGTGGGGGTGGTCCAGCAGGTGCTCTGGGCCTGCTGGTGCCATCCCGTGCTTCAGCAGCTGGTTCTGTGCAGCTCCTGATCCTCTGCAGGAGGAAGAAAGAGCCCGAGACCCCATAGCTCTCTGCACCCACGTGGGATCCAACCAGAAACCACGAGTCCTGATCCACGAGAGACAGAGCACAGAGCAGGACTTGGAGCTGCGTCCTCTTCGGGGCCATCAGGCTGGGATATGGTGGGAAAGGCCAAGGATTCTGCTGGGATGCAGGCTGGTCCCTGCTGTGCTCCTTCCCCCAACCCAACCTCTTCCTCCATCGCTGCCACTGGGCAATAGAGACCCTGGGCAGCAGCAGCAATTGTCCCCTCCCTTGGGTGGCCAGAAATGGGGGGCTCTTTCTATAGGTGCCACGGGCAGCACGAGCCCGGGGCTCCCTCCGGGCAAGCTGGAGGCCCCTCTGCCCGCACTGGTGTGGCAGGCACACCTGGCACCACACCAGTGAGGGCTCGAGACAGCGCTGGGATGGACCGGAGGAGCCGGCCGGATCGGGAGCAATCCCGGCAGGACAGGGAGGCGGAAGGAAGTGCGGAGTGTTTCGGGCAAGGCGAGTCCAAGCAGGCTTTTTCCATCAGGTGCTCTGTCTCCAAGAGCCGAAAGGAAAAGAAAACAAAAGGCAGGAGAAAAGCCGGGCGGGAGAAACCTGCCGGGTGTCTGGAACGTGTCACAGGTGACGTGCTGTAAACGGCGCCGCTGATGGATGCGCCGGCGGGGCCGCGGCAGGATGTGCCGGACAGACCTGAGCGTGACGGATGTCCCCTGCCCGAAGAGCAGAGACGGCTGCGCTGGGAAAACAACATTATCCTTGCAGAGCCCGGATGCAACCAGGATGCAGGGTGCATCTGCTGACATGGCCTCAGGTGCACCCAGGGGTGGGGAGCCAGGCGTCCTGCTGCCCATCCCGTCCATCTGGGCACGAGAACTGGGGACAGGCAGGACAAGGGCACCGGCAGCATCCAGCCCTCCCGTGGGAAAAGGGTTTCCTCACGCAAACCCTTCCCGGCGAGCGTGGGGACTCCGGGGACACCGCGGCTGTCACGGGACACAGGATGCGACCGGCCCTGTCCCATGGACCAGCGATGCCCAGGGGAAGGGCAGGGGGGAGGCCAGGCGCCAACCCCCGTGCAGTGCCAGCAGCGAATTCCCGGCCTCCCTCTCCAGACGGGACATGTCTCCGTGTTTATGCAACTGAAGGAGCCGGCAGAATTGCGCACTTTTTCTTTTTCCCTTTTTTGAGAACGGGGAGTTATAATTCCCACCAAACAATGTTCTTTTCCAGCAAGCTCAAAATAAGCCTTTTTGGCCGGGGCTTCTGCGGAGCCGCTCGCGCCTCGAGCGGGCGTTTGTGCAAATATGGTTGTGAGCAGAGAGGCCGGGGCTGGGCGGCCGCGCCGGGCGCTACCTGCCCCAGCGCAGACAGGTGGAGATGCCCCACGAGCAGGAGACACCCTTTGGGCAGCGCCGGGCGATGCCGACGCCGTGACGAGCCCTTTTGCAGCAGCAGGGATGGCTGGCGCCGTGGGAGAGGGGCTGGCGCTGGCACCGGGCGCCCCGTGGGGGCTGAGCCCCCGGCACGAGCGGAGCCGCTGCCACCAGTGCCCGCGTGTCCCCTGTCCCACGCGCAGCCCCCAGCCCCGTCCCGTGCACGGGGGTGCTGGGGAGAGCGGCCTCTGCCCGCCCTGCCGCCTCCCCCGGCTTATCGCGTTTGGCCCTGTCTGCAGAAGCCCTGGTTTCCTTTTCACCAAAAAAGATCAAAACTGGGTAATTGGCTCCCGGCGCGGATGCCTCTGCGGCGCTCTCATGTGTAAACAGCATTGCCGAGCGCTGACACAAGGCAGGCGGCCGGGCGCGGAGGCGCGCGCCGCCCCGGCACCCCGGCACGGCCGCGGGGCGCCTGGCCCGGCTGCCTCGCGCTCTCCCCTCCTCGCGGGACACAAAAGGAGGGCGAAACGGCTGGGGTGCAGCCGGGACCCCCCTGGAAGTGCCTGGGGATGGGCCTGGGGGTGCTGTGTGAAGGGGGCCCGCTGGTTCGGCAAGCCCTGGTGGCCACCGCGTCCATGGCCCTGCTGCTGGTGCCCAGGGTGACAAGGGGAAGCAGCTCCAGGGCCTAAGGGGATGGCAAAGACACCACAACACCACCGTGGTGGCCAGCAGCCCCGTGGGCACCAAGGGGGCTGCGGCTCGGCCCCTTGCCGAGCTCCTGCGGGGCAGCGGGTAGAAGGAAGGGGGATGAGATAAGGCTGATCCTGCCTGGGGGAGGTTCATGTAAGTGCGGGTCCTGACTGAAAAAGGGACATGGGAACCTCCCTTCACCCTGCGAGTCAGGGGGACACGGAAACCTCCCTTCACCCTGCAAGTCAGCAGGACATGGAAACCTCCCTTCACCCTGCGAGTCAGGGGGACACGGAAACCTCCCTTCACCCTGTGAGTCAGGAGGGTCTTCCAAGCCCTGGAGATTGGAGACATGCTCTGCTGCAGGGATACTGAGGCAGGAAAGGCATCGGGGGTCTTTCCTGGTCTCCGTGGGGTGCAAAGGGGGCAGGATGTGGGAGCCAGCCAGGCCAGGGGGAGGCCCGGGGGAGCAGCTGGCAGCTCCCTGCAGCTCCAGGATGCGCCGTGGGGCAGGAGCAGGGAGGCCGGGGGGAGCAGAGAGCCCCTCGTGAGACTCAGCTCCTTCCCGCAGCAGCCACCCCCGTCCCGGCCGAGAAGGAGCCAAGGGGTGGGAAATGGAGCTCCGGCACCGAGGGAATATGCTGCTTTCCGTGAGCACGGCGGGTGGCTGGAGGCACCCGCTGCAGCGCGGGCGGCCGCCTCGGGGCTCGCTGCAGGGCCGGGGTGGCCGAGGCCCCGGCCGGGCTGTAGGAAGGGGCCGGGTGGGTGCTGGGGTGAGGGGTGCGCGGATGGAGATGGGTGCGGGATGGCGCGCGCGGGGACAGCGGGACGCGTCGGGCGGCGGACAGCACCATCGTGTGGTCCCTTGTCCGCAGCGGCCCCGGCTGCAGGGACGGGGAGGCTGCCGGCCGGGGCGGGGGGCCCTGCAAGCCCCCGACCACAGAGGGCACCCTGCGCGCGGCACCGTCCCCAGGCCCAGGCACAGGCGCCATCCGCCACGGTTACTCAGTGGCAATGCAGCCCCTGGCGCTCCCGAGAGCGGCGTGAGCACCCAGCACCCGTGCCAGCAACATCCACCTCCCCGCGGCCCTGGGCATCTCCTGCAAGCGGAGCCGGCACCACTGGCCCTGCCAGGGACTGCATGGGGATAGGGGAGGTGAGGGGGGGGACAAGGACACTGGAGGAGCTGGCGGCAATCACTGCCTTTGCCTTGCTGTGGGGCAGAAGGGTTGGAGCCGTCAGTGCTCCCAAGGACAGCGGAGCTGGTGCCAGGCCCATGGGGCCCACGCGGGACCTGCGGCAGAAGGGCCGGTTACACTCACACCACCATGGGGGACGCAGGACACAGCGTCCAGCGTGCCCCAGACCTCCCGCTCCTCCACGCTGGGAGCTGCCCTGGCATCCGCAGCAGCCCCAAATCCCATCCATTCACCCAGGGAAGCCTCTCCCATCTGCCTGCTCAGAGTGACAGACCAGGCGCCCGGCCAGCACTGGGGCCAGCACCCAAGGAGGAGGAGGAGGAGGAGGAGGAGGAGGAGGAGGAGGCCGAGTCCCAGCCCACGCCGCTCCGCATCCCTGGCAGCTCGGAGGCTCCCTGGCACCTGGGGACGCCCCGCGTGCCGGACACACCTCCGGCGCGGCCGAGCGCGGGCGGGCGCTTCCCGGCTCCGGCTTCCTGGCTCAGCCCGTGCCAGCAGCGACGGCGCCCGCCGCTCCGCGATGGAGCCGCCTCCAAACCTGGTAGGTGACGGCTGCCCTTGCTCGCTTGCCTCCTCCATACTAATTATTTGCACGCCCATTCTAATTATTTGCACGCCTGTGCATCCATGGCCCCCCGGGTTTGTTTGCTTTGGAGCAGCACATTTTGGGTTGCAGGACCGATTGCTCCCGAGTCTGGCACAGCCGGGACAAAACAGCCTCGCCGAGCAAAGCGGAGATGGGGAGATGGGAGAGTCCAGCACCGGAGGGAAAAATGCGCCTGGGCTTTCGAGATCCCTGCTCCCCATCACCGCGGCACAGGGGCTGCCTCGGGCCAGCTGCAGCGACACGAATAGCAGGGAGCAGAGCTACAGAAAGCAACTTTGTTCGCTGCTGGGCAGCCTGCCGGGTGCCAGCACACGGCAGCTCGGCCCTGCGAGGCCGGAGGGAGAAGGGAAGGAAAAAGCATCTTTCTTTCTCTCTCCCCGGCCTTGGAGCACACAGGGAGGGAGGGAGAGGAGGCTTCGGATAAAGGTCTCATTCTTGACGGTCTCATCTCCAAAGCGCCGTCCAAGCCAGTAGCTCCCCAGGTAGAGCCTGTGCTGAATGGGTACCTGTCCCACGCAGCCACCTCTGGGCTGGGACCTGGAAAGGAACCAGCGGCGAAGCCCGCGGGGAGCAAGGGAGGGCACTTGGGGTTATGGAATGGGAAGCAGAGACCTCTGGCAGCCACACACTGCCTGGGGCTTGGGGCACAGATCCGCGGCAATGCTGTGCCCCACAGCCCCCCAGACCTAGCCCCGAGCTGCTTCTGTGGGTCCCTGCTCCTTCAGGAATCTGCATTGGCCTCCCCAAGCCGCCGTGGTCCCACCGTGACCCATCGGCCCATTTGAGGGGGGAGAGGCGCCCGTCCCACAAGGGAGCCCCTTGGCTCTCCAGGGCTGGGCACTCACCGACCGTCCTCCTTCCTCCTCAGCTTCTCTTCTGCATCTTCACCTTTGCCATGGTCCTGGTGCCAGAAGCCAAGGACCAAAGCAGGGGAGCGCGGGGAAGGAGAAGGGGGCCGGGACGGTCCCTCGCCCTGGCCTGGGCCCCTGATGACACCTACACCACCATGGAGGACTACGAGCAGAGCATCCAGGACATGGTGCGCCAGCTGAAGAACAGCTCCGAGCCAGGCGACACCAAGTGCCAGGTCAACCTGCGGCTCTGGAGGTCCAACCGGAGGAGCTTGTCCCCCTGGGCCTACAGGTGAGCGTGGGCAGAGCCGGGCAGCGCTGGCCACCAGCAGAGCACTGCAGTGGCCACCACTGCAGCACCGTGGGGCCACAACTGCTTGGGCCGTGGGACGAGCAGGACGGACCCTCCACAGGGTGAAGGTCCGCAGAGGACAGACCCTCCACAGGGTGAAGGTCCGCAGAGGTCCATCGGACCTTCACCCTGTGGAGGGTCTGTCCTGCTCGTCCCACTGCCCGAACCTCCCCTGCCAGGCTCACGGTACCTCCAGCCTCACGTTGCTTTTCCTCTCCTGCAGCATAAACCACGATGCCACGCGGATCCCAGCGGACATCCCCGAGGCGCGATGCCTCTGCACCGGCTGCATCAACCCTTTCACCATGCAGGAGGACCGCACCATGGCCAGCATTCCCATCTACAGCCGGCTGCCCGTGCGCCGGCTGCTCTGCCAGGGGTCGGGCGACGCGGGACAGAAGCCGTCCACAAAGAAGAAGTGTCCGAAGAAGTATCAGACAGTCATGGAGACCATCGCCGTGGGCTGCACCTGCATCTTCTGAGGTTGCAGAGCTTGCAGCCCTCAGCCCTTGCAGCCTGCAGGCACCCATGGGCTACCAGCCAGCTTGCTCTTGATTGCCCAGTCTGCCCAGTCCTCCGGGAGAGGGCGAGGAGAGCGGCTCAGCAAGGAGGCTGCAGCTGCCTCGGCCCGCGAGCTCCCCGAGCCCCCTGCTGCCTCCACCAGCCTCCTTGGGACGCCCAGCACGGGGGCAGCCCCTCCAAGCAACCCAGCTACACAGCGACGCAGAGCCCCAGGACCTCCAGCCCCAGCGTGGACACGCAGCCGGGAGGAGCAGAGAGGGCAGGAGCCGGTCTCCTGCCTCTCCCGAGTGCCCGTTTGCTTTCACCGGCTCTGCTGGTGCAACTGGACCCAAAGTGTCCAGGGCGCAGTTCTCCCATTCCTCCTTGGCCACGCACGAGCTCCTCCTGCTGAACCAGGCAGCGCATGGAAAAGGGGGAGCACACCACGGTGTGCACCTAAAAGCTACCCGCGGCACACGAGGGTGGTGCAGAAGCCCAGAGGTGCTGGGGACAGGGCCCCTCTCACCAGGGCAGCACCAGCTCCTTGGACCGGGCCGGGTTCCTGGCTTGGCAGCTGCTCTGGGAAGGGCAGGAGCAAAACTGCGTCCTATCGCCTGGCAGAAGGACGGGGCCCGGGGAGAGCAGGGGGAGCTGATGCCCTTGGGGCAGCTTTTATAATAATAAACCGCATCGCTGGCCCCTGTGTGAGCTGTGCCCGGCGCCCCAGGGTGCCAGGAGGTGGGTGCTTCAGCCGTCCTCGTGCCGACCATCTGCTGCTCGCCCGAAACGGAGTGGAGCACTGGGCTCCCTGGTGCCAGAGGCGGCACCATCTGCTGCCGCCGCCAGGCAGCCCTGTCCTTAAAAGCCCCCCGCGCTCCCCATACAGGGATGATCACAGGGATGATCAGGGAAAGAGGCACTGACTCTCTCGAGCCCAGGCCAGCGCGGGGAACACGTGTGACACCAGAGGCATCAGACTCGCGGCGACACAGGGCGATACCGGGACTGTATTCCTGAAGGCAAAGCGCGTCCAAGTCACCTGGACACGGCCCGTCCCCCTCCCACGGCCCCTTCCCCCAGCCCAGCCCCCCGTGGCGTCCCCAAGGCAATAAATACTCCCCAAGGCTACTACACGCAGAAGCTCCTGGCCCACCTCCTTCCCCGAGCATCACAGTTCAGTCTTCACCTTGTGCATCAAGTCCTTCTGGTCGATTTTCTCCAGGTCCTGATACCAGCGGTTGTAAGCCAGGAGGGCCACGTTCTTGGCGGCCACGGCCACCATCTCCATGGAGCTGGCCACCCACTCCACGCTGCTGAGGTAGAAGAGGTTCTCGTGGAGCACGATGGGCGGCAGGGACTTGGCCGCGTCGTAGTGGGGACGCGCCTGCCACTCCGTCACCTGCACCGAGTAGTAGGAGCGGAACAGGGTCTTCAGCTGCTGCTTGTCCAGCGGTTGTGGGGACAGGACCCGCCACACCGCAGCCTCCTGCGGCTGCTTGCGGCGGAAGGCCGAGGAGATGTTGACGGGACAGATGTTGTCCATGGCATTGAAGAAGAGGTTGGGGGTGTCGGTGGTGAGGATGCTGGCGAAGGGGAAGAGCTTGGGGTCGGGGAAGCCGAAGTAGGATGAGTTGAGGTAGCCGTGCACCACGGAGGTGACGGAGGGCTGGAAGGCGCCGGGGAAGTCAGCGATAGGTGGCTCGAAGTTCTGGAAGGAGAAGTTGCTCTTGCTGGGGTGCAGGGGGGCCGTCAGTACCACCATGTCATAGAAACCAGAGCCCTGGCCCTCGCCGTCCTCGTAGTGCACCTGGTACAGGGCTCTCCCTTCTGAAAAGGGAAGGTGAGTCAGTGAGGAGCAGCCCCGAGCTCCAGCTATACGGCCTCGGCCTCCCAACCTCCAGCCTTTGCTAGCACAGCCTCCACCTCCTGGTTTCCCAGTACATTCCAGTGTTGAACCACAGCACATGAGGGCCATGGCTAAGTTGCTGATGCTTTAGGGCAATGGAGAGAGCACGACACCCTGTCTGAGCGCCTTGCTGAGACCAGGGCAGCAGTCTCCCTTTGAAAGCGTCCTCTTCACCCCAACATTCCTACAGGAATTCCCACCACCGCCTGCCCCCCCAGGCCCAGGCGACACCCTGCACGGGCTGCCCAGGTCACAACCCTGCAGGCCAAGGCTCACCGGAGCTGTGCAGAGAGACGCCCGTCACCCTGGCAGGGATCACGTTGGCTTTGGTCAGCTTCAGCAGCCCCGAGCACACCAGCTTGTTGCCTCCTTCCACAGCCCACGTGCTGCCCTGGGCCCCCGCCAGCGACATGGCTCCTGCGGAGAGGAAGAAGACGGTGCCGAAGGCTCCCGGGCAAAACATCCTGCCCGGAGAGGGCCTTTCGGGAAGCAAAGCTGCAGGGGGGAAGGTGGAAGGCGTCACCTGCGAAGGCGGGCACCAGCACCGACTGGCCGCAGCTGGAGCGCAGCACGGCCGCGATGACGTCGTCCACGAAGCGCTGCGTGACGCCCACCTCCAGCAGCGACTCGGCCACCGAGCGCCGCGTCATGTTGACGAAGGCCTCACCGCCCAGCGAGCGCAGGAGCTCCTCCAGGCTGGAGAAGGCATAGCCGTACGCCTGGTACTTGTAGATCCTGGCGGTGACAAAAGCACAGGAGACCTCCGTCCCCTCCGTGCAGCGTGCCAGGGCTAGCGGGGTCCCCTACCTCATGAACTTCTCCTACCTCATGAACTTCTCCATCACCTCCTCCACCCACATCTGCAGGCGCAGGAAGCTGATGCCGTAGTGCCACCAGAGGCGGAAGAGGTTCAGCAGGTACCAGTCCGTCTCCTCGAGGACAAAGTGCTCCCCGCTGAAGATGGCACTCTTGCCGGCCACCTCGCGCCGGTGCTTGAGGCCTGCGGCGAGGAGGACAAGGAGGCCGCCTTGAGCGGCTGAGCTCTGCTCGGTGCTGGAGCGATGGGAAAAGCTGGGAACCAGCTAGTGTCAAATATCGCTGGGGAAAGCTGGTGCCAAATAGCTCTGTGCTGGGGACGGGGCGGGTTGGGGAGAGGAAAGATCCTGCTCCTACATGGGAACTCTTTGCTCCTGAACAAGCTGAGGAGCAGGCGAGGTTCAAACGCCTCCAACACCAGGAATTTGCTCAGTGTGAAACCTGGAGCTCCCCAGGCGCCCTGGATGGTGCCCATCGACCGAGGTATCACATGGAGTCACTCTGCTGTAGGTCAGGAAGCCCCCCCAACACACACTCATCCCACTGGGAATGGAGCCCTGGGGTCTCCCCCCACATTCGCACCAGGGGTTTCCAGGCCCCCTCACTCCCGATGCTCTGCTAGGCAGGAGGCAGACAAAGCAGCCGGGGAGCACAGGCTGGCCAAGCTGGGGCAACCGGGAAGCAGCCCTCGCAGCCTCCCTGGTGCAAAAGGTTTTGGGGACAGAGGGGCCAAGGCCGGGCGAGCGCGCAGGAGCCCGGGGTGGCCCGTGGGCGCCGTGCACTCACCCAGGACCTTGACGAAGTCCTGCATGTGCAGGTTGAGGGAGTGGATGGAGGCGCCGCCGCTCTCGTACTGCTGCTTGTTGACGGTGACGGTGGCGAGGCGGCCCCCGACGTGGCCCTTCTCGAACACGTCGAGCTGCACCTGCGGCCCGAAGTGCTGCTGCAGGAAGTAGGCGACGGCCGAGCCGCCCACGCCGGCGCCCACCACGGCTGCGGGCAGAGCGGGCAGGGCGGCCCGTGAGCCCCGACGGGCGCACGGGCGCCGGCGCCCCCCTCTCCCCCCGCCCCGCGGGGAGGAAGAGGAGGATGGGGAGGAGGATGAGGATGGCGATGGGGAAGAGGAGGCCAGGGCGGCCACGCGCATCCCCGCGCGCTGCAGAGCCGCCCCCCCGCGCTCGTACCGATGCTGCGCGGCGGGGCGCGGGCGGCCGCGGCGGCGCCGGCCAGGAGCGCGGCGAGGGCCGGGAGCAGCAGCGGCGGCAGCAGCAGGGGGGCCATGGCGCGGAGCGGAGCGCAGGGAGCG
>JAVCKT010009908.1:0-18693 GCA_032273925.1 Rhynchotus rufescens | reverse complement strand
ACCCAGTACCACCTCTCCCTTTATAGGTCAGTGGCCAACATCTAGTTCTCTTTTCTCTTCATGAATAAACTTATTCTTTTATTCTTTTTTTTTTTTTTTTGCTAGATTACATAACTCCTTTTTTGAAAGATTTTTGTTTTCACTGACACATTGAAAATATTCAGGAAGATCACACTGTGTGCAAAAGATTGTTGTTGCCTTCACAATTCCTTAGTATTACATGCTCACGCTACTTATCAGAAAGCAGATGGGTAGTCCTTATGAGTACTTCCATGAAGGACTCTTGATGGATCCTCAAGCAATTCTTTCAGTTTATATGAAAATAAACTCATGCAGAGTAGCTGTTATTCTGCTTTTTTTTCTGCATTTGGACCACCATCTCAAGAAAATGTGTGTACGTGTGCACATTCATGCAGGTATATCCTATAACTATCACTATAAGAGCTAGCTCTTATGCTTAGTTTGCAAAGGTACTATGTCACTCATGAAATAGTTGCTAAATATAAGTAATAAAAATACTCATTATCAAAAATCCAATAATATATTTTTAATACAGGTTAGTGAAAATAGTACTGTTTACTTTTGTAAAGACACATAAGCACAGTAGAACAGATTATACAAATAGATTTTGATTCTCAGTCCTTAGGAATGATTGGTTCTAATGAATAAGAAACCACCTATATACGTAAAGTAGCTCCCATATAAACAGAATTTTTGAAACTGCTTGGGAAAACAGAAAAAAAAAAGATCCCGTAAGATTCTACTGTAACTTCTTTACAAACCTTAAAAAAAAAAAGACGCAATATAGAGAGATGTAAGATGTACGAGAATGTAGAAACGCATAAATGTCCACTTCTAGGCACAAAAGGTCAAAAGTAGCTAATACTGAGAATACTATACCTGGATAATATTAATTTGATCTTTATTTTTTTTTTCTTTAGGTAGGTTTGGAAAGTTAAGAGATAAGATCTAATAGATTTTTGGATGCATTTTTCTTTGTCGTATCACAGTCACAAAATAAGTTTCTTCAGGCATATGGAGCATTGAAAATAATAGAGTCTGCTGAGATCTGAAGACATAAGCCTTAATAATAGTCATGTTTTATAGTCTTCCTTTCTCAAGGACATTCAGACAAATGCTTATAGCAGTACTGAAAGGAATTCACATGTATCCTTCCTCAGATACTAATAGATGAAGCATGAACAAAGTTTACCACTTCCTCTGAATTAGCTCTGTGTCTATTTCCTTTAAGACTAAGAAAATATCAAATCTGGGCAGAAATATTTAATTATATTCCCATCCTTCATAAAAGTTATATGTATATATATTAGATATCATCAACAAAGGATTTTAATTCTACATGAAAAATCTTCCTAATTCCATGGTTGTACATTGGCTAAGTAAATAGTCCTTTGTTTCATTAATGACTCCAAATTCCCTTGTGTTCTGCATTTCTGCCACTGATGTCCTTTAATACATCTTCATTAACATCTCATTAACAGTCCCACTCCTGTGGAACTATTTGGGAAAATAAATGAAAAGAAACTGACAACTAGGGAGGAAGGAGCCAAGCTCTTCTCAGTGGTGGCTAGTGAGAAATGGGTATAAGTTGAAACACAGTCAGATCCATCTCCATGTGAGGAAGAACTTCTTTACTGTGAGGGTGACAGAGCCCTGGAACAGGCTGCCCAACGAGGCTGTGGAGTCTCCTTCTCTAGTGGGCTTTAAAATCCGCCTGGATGCCACCCTGTGCCACATGCTCTGGGTGCTTGCTTGAACAGGAAGGTTGGACTAGATGATCTCTAGAGGTCCCTTCCAACCTTAAACATTCTGTGATTCTGTGATAATGAGGGATATTTTGAAGCACAGCCAGGTAGTCCAGTACTCTTTGTCTTATGGTATAAGGGGGAGCCCCCCAAAAATGTGTTGCCAAAAAAATCACACCTCTTTCAAAAATGATCTAACTTAAGAAGGAAGTTCTTAAAAATCTGCAGGATGCACTTCCTTGAAAGTCATAGAGAAAGAGAAGGAGAGAGAGGGAGGAAGGCAGGAAGGGAGGAAAGGAGGCAGGGAGGTATGAAGAGAGGAAGAGGGAAAGGGAGGAAGGGACGAAAGGAGGAAGGAAAAGACTTTATTGTTTGTCATATTAACTTTAATCAGTCGCTGGTCCTACATTTCCAGCATATACATTATTCTTTCATATACCAGATTCAGAGTGTGAAAAATAGAAATCTCATGTGGACTGGTGGGAAACATATATGAGTGCCATATGACTGCCATGGTATATTCTGGTCATATAAGATCAGAAATACAAGATTTTGCTAAGCAAAAATTAATAAGAATATATTTTTTAAAATATGTATTTATCACATTGAAAAAGGTAATATTTAAATATTTTCTTTTAACTTGATTTTTTTTTAAAAAAGTGCTAACAGGAGATTTTCTTTAAATATAGAAAACCATGAATATATCAAACATTATAGAAGAGCAGAATTAAGTTAATTAATAATGTTACAAATTAGATTCCTTGAAGCTGAGTCCTAACTGGTATTGGTCCATTATAAGGGGCAGAGTATAAAAGAAAAATAATGTGTTATTTGTGCAATATATGAATATATGCTGATAATCTTTTACAATTTCTATATGAATAATATGATCAATTTTCAACTCTTCAGATGGGCAGAATGTACATAACAACCTGAACATACCTATTCAGGTTAAGAAATGCATCAAAAAATAGGATGAGGCAAGGTTTTTAGAGCTATATATTTCCCTGATTTGAAGTATTCTGCATGACTAATTTCTGTAATGTACCTCTTTACCTAATTCCTTAATGAATAAGTAACATGAAAATTCTCTTAAAGATTTCCTGCCTAGGAGGATAAATGTTGTTGAATATCAATGAAGTTATTGCTTTAGAAAACACTCCTATGTTACAGAATATGTGATCTTTATGCTCATCATTGTTATCCATGTATTTTTCTACATAGCACAACAAGTTTTTCCGTTTGCCTAGCAGTTTTTGATTAGTGAAACAAGTTGTATTTGCAGGTACTGGAAAACATCATCTTTAATCAATGGGTATATCCTTCCCAGATTAAATAATAATAATAATGAAAAAAGTAGTTGAATTTATTCTCTATTATGTTGAATTTGGTTTGTACTATATTATTAATGTTAATGCAAGTTTATCAGTGGCAAATTCAAGCCTAAAAATATAGTATGATTTTAACTAACATAAATCAACTTAGCCCTGAATAATCAAATAATATATTTTGCTGACATTCTAAGTGGTTGATTTTGACTGATGATCCAGAATTGATTCTGAAAATACAGGTATGAACAGAAGATTTCAGTGTTCTCCAATTAACAGAATTATTTTCTTCAGTGTTTTATAATGGGAAATGTTGAAGCAGCACTTAAAATATCTGATTACCCATTAAAAAAAAAAAAAAGGAAAAGAAAGAAAAAGATAAAAATCATAAATTTGAACATTCTGAGCCATAAGGCTCAGATATTTCCTGTAAAAATATTATATTATGGTTAGTGGTGTAATTAATTTTATTATGGACTGTTCAGTAAGTCATATCCTAATTGTGTAACTTTTAAATAACAGTATAAATATGCACTGATTGATATAGCTGATATATATTTAGTTCCTGCAGAAAGATAAAAGCACAAATGCATGGCAAGTTCAACTATAAATGAATCCTTAACAAATTTACCTAGATTATTACCTACAACAGTGCATACATACATGAATGAGCATTTTAAAAAAGTGTTTTCAATTCAGCATCAGTTACTTTGTAAGAAAAAGAGTTTCAAAATAATACCTACTTTTAGATTAACAGAAATACAACTCTTCTACATGGCATACTCTTCCAGAGCTGACTTAAGGTTTTAATAGTAGTTCTGCCTCTTTTTAATGAAATTGGACAAATTTTCATCCTTAAACAAACAAGATCAAATGCAAAAACTCAAAGAAAACTCAACAGAATTCATTAGACTTAGGGATCATTAAAATATATTTATTTTTAAGTCTTTATTTACTGGACTAATTAAAGTTACCTACTGTGAAACAACCACTACCCATTTGCTGGTGATTTTTCAGCAGTACTAGCTAAAGAAAAAAAAAAAAAAAGCTATGCATTTTAATGTCTGGAACAAATCCATTAACAAATCCATTTTTCTCTGTTAAAATCTATCCTGAGTATTTAAGTATGTGGTTAGAAAACCCATAGCATAAATCCTGAAAAAAAACAATCAGTACTCTATCCACTTTCATTTCCTCCATATTTCTGATGTCACAAAAAGCAATATCTATCATAGCTAACTTTTGTCCAGTAAGAGTTATTCTATCTATGTCAACGTAGTCTTACCTTTCTATTATCTTCACTCTTCATTTTATGGAATGTAAAATCTGACTATGATGAAAAGTCTAACTTGTAGGCAAACAAAAACTGGGGAGATGAAAGCTTCTATTTTTTAATTGTTCATACCAAAAGACCAGGGCGCTTGCCAAAAAAAAAGGACCACAAAAATGACATTTAAAGAGATACTCCCCTCTGGGATGTGTTGGCAATTATTTTGCCTAAGTAAAAAAAAAAAAAATAAAATAGATTTACTGAAAGAAAAGTTCAAATAGTTCAAGGTGCAAAACTGCTTGTTCACTTTCAAAATTGTTTTCTCCTCACATGAAACAACATTACTAATTCCTCCCATCTTCTCAGAAGCACAACAAGCATCATTTGGTGCTTTAGAGATTTCACAACACAACTGAAACCAAATGGATTATTTATGAAATGAGAAAATATAGGATGATCCCATTCAAGTGATAACATAAAAGATTTAGAAAAAAAAAAGAGAGGAGAAGAAATTGTCATATAATGCTTAAAAAAATAATAAAGTCTCCTTAAGAGTTTCTGAAAGCATATTGAGTTCTCCCGGACTGCTATTCTGACAGAGTGTTATTAAGACTAATAATAAGAATTAGTGACTTACTAATTCTTATTTCACTCACATTGTCATAGACATCTGGTCATAAGAGTAGCAAGGAACTTGTATTTGTCTACCTCAGGCAAAAAGATCTAGGAATGGAAACATCTTAAACTTTGTTTGTTTGTTTGTTTTTTTGTTTGTTTGTTAAGAATGCATATTTCATGTGAAACATACATCAAACAGAAGTTCCAAGCATGCTCCTAGAAAAGTTCTGCTATTTCATAAATTGTTAATATCTAATAATTCTCTTAAAATGAAGTCTCAATAGAAGACAATCCAAACCACTTGCAAGTTTTAATCCATGTATATCTTTTGTGGCTCATGCAAAAATAACAGTCTGGGAATAGTACCTATGGATCATTTCTAGTTTTATCTGGAAAGAAACAAACAAACAAGCAAATAAGAAGATGATTTTAATCCAACATTTCATGAGTTTATGTGTAGCGTTTTATGTAGTGCCTATCCAGTTTATCCACATCTGGACCTGGTTTATCCAGAGCTGGCTGAACTCAGTAACAGAAAGGGGGATCATTGAATGCTTGTTAAGTATTCTTTGTATTAGTGATGTGCTTGCTTAAATTGATGGCATTATGTAAACCTAAGACCGTTAAACACAGTAGGAGGCAAAAGATACAGGAGGAAAAAAAGTCAACAATAATAAGCATTAATTACTAATTAATTGTCTTCGATTCTCCATATTCCAGTTGTGACTGCAAAATGGTAGTATGTTATCATATTCTTTAATCTTTCAACAAACATTATCGCATAACACTATTAGGAGATATTTAGGAATCATTAATTTGCCTTGCCAATAGAGGAATATGGAAATAAGGCACATTCTAGTTTCTCTTTTGCATTATTGACAGAACTTCTACTAATTGTTCCTCTGGAAGAGATTAGAGAGGATGAAGGTTAGAGCTAAGAAAGAGACAAGATAAATAAATTAATAAGAGATGTAGACCTGCCATTTTTTACAATGACTACAAAAAATATTTGGTTTAGCTTTTCCTAAAGCAGAGGTATTTTCTCTTTTATAAAGTGGCAAATCTTTAATATTTGTGTTTAGGAAATGCAAGTAAATCTCTTTTTCTCTGGTTCTTATCTCCAACAACAGAAACCATTTCACTCATCAGCCAAATTGAAATGGGAGGTATTGCTTGAAGTTTGCATCACTTCAAAGAAAAGTAACAGTCAGAAAGAAGTGAAAACTATTTCTCATCACTTGATTCATCGGACAATTGCGTAGAAAATCCTTTTATAAGTCTGTTGGTGTTCCGAAGAATGGAGTGAAAGGATGCAGGGATATTCCAAAACGTGCCCATGATTGAAAGTGTTCTTAACCTACATTAAATCTTGATAACGCAATAATGAGTCTTTTAAAAGGATAATTCTAATTCCCCTATCTACTTCAATAAAGACTGTATACAGCTAATCTGCTTTGCCCTTTCAATTAAACTCGTTCAGGACGTTCGCTTTAGTCAGCACCCTGAATGAGTCATTAAAATTCTTGTTCTGTGAGAGTTGTGTGCAGTGCGCTGTTGTTTCTAAATTCCATTAAATCCGAATGGTCTTTATCGCCCCATGACCACTGTGACTTCAATCAGCCAATTTAATTACCTTACAAAATTGTCAGCAGAAGCAGCAAAGAAAAACAGGAAGGGCTGTGACGTTATCAAATTGAAATCTTCCTCTGTGCTGTTTAATCTAAACCAGTCAATAACAATGCTTCTCACCTCCTCACTGCCTTCCCGAGGCTCTTAACCTTGCGCTTCCTTCAAAGATTTCTGTTGATGTTTAAGGCCGATTTCGAATTCCTCTCTGGAAGAATGTTAACATATAGCTCAAGCTTCTTGTCTTTGGCAGTAAAATTTTCATTGCCTCTAAATACTGGGATTACCAAACTATGGAAGTCTGAGGACTGCTGTAGCAAGAGCCTTCTGCTGAAAGAATGCCAGTTAAAAATCCCAAATAAAGCGCATATCCAGTAGAGCTAATTCAGGTCCACTCAATTACTCAGCAGGAGTTTTTCTCTAGAACACTCATGTCTGTACCTATTTGCAGAAAGCAAGCTTTTGCTACTCTTCCAGGTCTTTGCTGGTTTAAAATGATATGATATATCAAAATAATCATCTGACTCCCAGAAGTGTATTGCTAGGCACCTACTGGCAACTACTCAGTTGGATTTTTCTCTGATTTTGGCAAGCAGCTTCTTGTAAAAAAAATAGTTCCATAAAGAAGAATACAATTTGCATGAGCCGAAGCAGCTCAATAAAGTGATATCTCAGATGAAACCCATGCCAGACCTTCACAGAAGAGTCTCTAGTGTGTAATAATGCCCCTACCTGTATTCCAATAATGGAGTCTAGAAATAATACCTTTTTTTTTTTTTTTTTCTTTTCTTAGTCCCAAAGAATACTTGACTACACTAAGTACTGTTTTGCGAATTTAACAATTATCGTGATGTCATGGATGGTAAGAATTTTTGTTTGGTGTGCTTTTAAAAGAATAAATCAGTTTTGCGAAATGAGTCTAAGGATTCAAAACTACCCCCACTTTTTCTTTTGGTAGGCCCCTTCCCCTGGGTTTTATTGAGTTTCTTTTCCTTTAAAGCTGTGGGAGAAAGGGGATACCTTCCTTTCTACTAGCATCGTTTTAACGTCTCTCTAATTTGAGGTCTCTCTTCCACCTGCTTCAAGACAGATTTCACTGGAAACACCCTCAACGCCAAAGCAGCAAGAAGTCAAGATTACAGGCACGGGCCTCTGCTTCTGTTCCCCCTTCCTTCTTGAACATATAGAAGCAAGGGGAAAATAAATCCACGAAAAGCCTGGAAACAAGGATCAGGCAAGATTTTCACATACTCTCCCGAATAAGCAACAGAGACCAAGCCCGAAAGAGGTGATTTAAACAAAGAGGATTGATGAGGAGCACACCTAACTGCAAAGCTAAAATAAGTGCCCCGTATAGAAAGGGAGAGGAAAAAAAGGAGCTTTAAATACGTCGTCTCACACTGTCTTGGGGAAGGAGTAGTGGAGTAGGTTCCTAAAAGCTCAGGTGAAGAGTTATTGATGGTTAGCACCTCTTAACACCTCATTAACAACTCCCAGCGCCGTTGTTGAGCCTTAATTGGCAAAGTGCTGGGCTGCCCTAAGGGAGAAAAACTTAGCTGTGAGGGGGCCCAAGCAAACATAGTAAGCTTAGTGGTAAGCTAAGCAGCACGGTTTTGGGTGCTGGAGGTGGATGGTGAGGGTATCTCTGCTCGGCATATCCGGAGACAGAGGACGTGGCAGTGCTTCTCACGAGCAGCTACCCTCGGTCTGCCTCCACTGAGGGCAGTGAATCGATAGACGACGAAGTATGATCACTGATAACGGAATGAATTTGCCCACGGTCACCTGATTTTGCTTTTGTAAGGTGTCAAAAGATAAGGGAAAGGTTTCCATCCTACTTAGCCCAGGTGAGACAAATGCTAAGCCGCTACTCTGACTGCTGGTTTTCTCATTTCTCAGACCAAGAGCTGCTTTTTTTTTTTTTTTTTTTTTTTTTTTTTTTTTTTTTAATACACAACAATGATTTAGGACGGCTTCTGTTGGAAACCCTCGAGTACAAACCTCGTCCTCGTAGTTTCCTTTCTTTAGGGAAGCCTTTCCGAAATGGTAAAGGAGGAAATGTGGTAGTGTGCCCCCAAAATACGGTGGCGTTTAGCAGGACTGGCTGGGGTGATGCCCAAACACTGCACTGCTCTATTCCAGCAGGAGAAGTCCGGTGTCCGGCAGCTGCTGCACCGCCCAGGAAACCTCAGTGCCATCCTGGAGGAAATTACTCCATCACACCAGCTGCTCCCGTGTTTGCTCCCTAACGCGTAGACAAAAAATAGACCCCTGCCTTCGACAGATAACAGAGGCGGCTCGACTCCCTGGTGTGATTACTAAAAGGGAGCTTGGGAGCGAGAAAGGAAGAGGGGAAGAGGGCGCGCTGGCTAGTCCCAACAATGACAAAGCCGTGGGAAGGACAATGCGAATCCATGGTGGTTAATTTGAACAGGAGGAATGAGGGGGCTGGAGCTCTGGCAGGCATCAAGCTCTCCCCTGTTGCCATAGTGCTGCTGGCTGAGCAAGAAGAGCGGGGGCTGACGGGCCGCCTTCTAGGGGGATCTCCTCGCGTCTCATCAGAAAGGCGATGGGCATCCTGTCCGCGTGGAGGCAAGGACATTTTGAAAGAACGGAGAGCATAGGAATCTGATGGGGAAATCCTCTCCTGGACACTAGCAAAGCTCTCTCCTGGGCGTTAGCAAAGCTCTTCCTGTTCCTTCCCTCCTCCCCTATAAAGAGACGGAGAGATGTGACCCTCTGGGGAAGGAGCTGGACTGCTCTTACGGTCAGAGTTAGTGTCATTGCACACCAAGACTAGATAGACTAAAGCCAGACTCCCCAAAGCAGAGACGTGCAACGGGCCTGGCTGAGCAGAGAGAAAGTCTCTTCACGCTTACGTCTAAGGTTTTCCATACTAAATTAAACCAAGCAGCCACTCCCTGCTTCTTTTCCCTGTGTCTCAGATGGGCGACAATCATTTTTAAGGACAAGAGAAAAGGTTTCATGACTCAGAAGCAGATTCATACTTTGCTGTTACAGATACTGGAGTGAGCATAAGCCTTTAACAGCCCAGGAGGCAGTCTGGAAGGGAAGTTAGTCCAGAAAGACTCATGTGCGACCGTGTCACTGGGCACCGAGTCCCGCTACCAGAGCCCCCTTCAGTCTCAGGATTCATATTATTACAGTCATTGTGGAAACGCTGCACACCAGGGATAGCTTCATAATCACACTGGACTAAATTCAACAAGGATGCTAGTGAGAAGGAAGATAGTTCATATCTTTCTAAGTGGTATGACTAGGGCTAGTTTGTTTACATAGCCACCAACGAAAGTAACTGAGAGTTCTGGATACTGACCCTCGGCACAGCTCATGAATCCCCTTTCATATATGGACACATAGCTGGACAGTACTGGATATCTGTCGGCCCTGGCACTAATTTCATGGCCATGATTATGGAGCAGACTGAATGCAAAATAAATCCCGCGATGATGTACAGACCTATTTAGCCATGTCCAAAGAAACAAGCATTCCTGAAGACGGTTGCTAAGAGCAACGTGCCTTAAGCACCACCTTTAGACCAGATGGAAGCAGAAAATAAGTGCTACTAGGAATTCAGCACGCGAGAACAGTAACAGCATCGTGACTTTTTAAAACGTTACCAAGTCTCCCGTCAACATGAAAGCATGTGCGGGAGGGATTGGGAGGATGAGGGGAGATATTTTAAAAAAGCACCCACCACATACACACACACACATATACACATATACACACATACACATACACACACAAATGCTACTCCTCATAGGCAAAAACAGAGCTTTCAGTGTCCTATGGAAATGGACGCAGCGGCTGCTGGAGCCAGTGCTATCTATCCCTGCGTCCAGCACTACCGTCAGAGGCGCGGGAGGTGTCGCTTGCCGGGGGATGCAACTTTCCGCCTTTACCCTGCTCCGCTCCCCACCGCGGTGTCCGCGGAGCGTCCCCGAGGGACGCTGGGCCCTGCCCCGTCCTGCCCTTTCCTACGACAAAACTTCTGTAGGGAAGGCAGTAGCAGAAATCTCTCACTCTCTCCTACTCTCTTACAGATAGATAGAGCTGTTAAGGTTACACACACACGCACTCAGAGCTGTTAAGATGGGTCCTGTGATCTGAGAAACCACTTTGTTCTCCTTGAAATTTCATGCAGATTTATGGCTTTTTTTTTTTTTTTTTTTTTTTTTTTTTTTTTTTTTTTTGGTAGGAGTGGGGAGAGAGGAGAGCGAAGGAGAGGGTGACTCATATAACTTTCCCGGAAGGGAAAAGATTTTCTTTTTCTGAAACATATAGCAAAGACCATTCTTTATCACTGAACAACGCATAAATCATGTCTCCTCTAACACTAAATGCCACTGAAGTGACAGGCAACTAGGCAGGCGCTGCAAGTGAAACCAGCCTACGGGTCTCCACTTTCAGCCCCGTGTCCGTACGAAATCTTCTCCGATGGACCAGAGCTGGGCGATAGAAACTTAACAACTAGTTGCAGGTTTTAACTAAGCAAGCACCGTGTTAGCCGTACTTCCCACTACAGCAGAATCAAAACAGATGCATTACGAGGAAGCCACGCAAGCTCCGCAGAGCCTTAGGCAAACACATTTGCCAGTCATTTTTCTGTCTATTGTTATTATAATTATCATCAGCAGCATGCCGTTACTACGGCTACAATGAGCTGCAGCTACAGAAAACAACACATACAGCAATTCATCCCTCTGGATGCAAAATAAAGAAGGACTTCGGTGCCTGACTCCGGGAGCACGTCCCGGCTCTCCCCCAGCACCCGCTTCTGAGACAATTTTAAGTATATATCGCATGCCGCTTTAAACGCGCGATAAAAAAGTGTCGGGAAAGCTTACCAAATCTTAACACATGTGTGGTTCCTTGGGAATATCCAATCCACAGTAAGCAAAGAAGGAGTCTAATGATGCATCTGAAGACTGGATTAGTTAGAATAGGGGGAATAATCTTCATGATGTTTCTATGAACACACGCGCTGCCTTACTTCCCCCTTCTAAGCCGTCAGGTTTCCCGGTAGGGTAAGAATGAGGATACGTAAATTGCTGGCCCTCAGACACGATCACGGCATGGTCACAGAGAGAGGAGAGAGTCTACGCTTCCCAAACCCATTAGCAATCCCTGCATGTTCTTCATTCACTGCGCCAAGGAGCAACCTTCAACTGCAAGGAATGGTGGGACATCCATGTTAGTCGGGGGAGAATCCTTGAGAAATCCAAACACACACAATGTCCAGCCGAGTAAACCTGGGAGGCAAGAAAGGAGGAAAATCAATAGGTAATCCAGCTCGAGAAATCGCTGAGGTATCGCCACATAGCGAGAGTCAATGAGCACCAGCCGTTTTACTGGTGAAGCTTTTGCCGTGCTCCCATTCTACTGCACTGCCGCACAGCTTCTGACGCGAAGCCAAGATTAAGTGAGAGAAATTGAGATAGCTCTTCTCTTCTTAAGGCTGCCTGCCAGACAGCCTTCCCCATTTCTATTATGCAACCGATCTGATCGCTTAGCGTTGTCGGAGAAGAAAACAGCTCGTTTTTATTTACATGTTTCTAATTGCTCTTGATATTTCAGTTGCTCTGAACAATAGCTGTTTTCTGCTAAGAGTCTGTGGAAGGGGGAGCGGGTGGGGGCGCAGGGAGAGAAGAGAAGCAGTGGTATAAAAATCAATTCATGCATCTGAATAACTGGCTGGTCGAATAGCTGTACTTAGCTTTGGAGTTGTCAGAGAGAGGCTTAACAATTATGTCATGCAGGTTATTACAGTGAGATTTAGGCTAAAAAGGGTCGTGATATTTGCACTTTGTAACTGTTGCTTGCTGGTATTAATGCATGAAATAGTGTAAATATGCTGGCTTGTATATTGACTGTCCTTAGGAACTCGTTCCGGACCCAGTGGTTACGGAACACCGACCACCTTTTGCAAAGTAAACAGGAATCGGCAGTGCTGCAGCGCTGCAACAGCCTGATGCTGAAAGCACAGATCTATACTTCAGTTTCTCTCAACTTGCTTGAAATTGTAATATTGCTTAAGTGGTAGAATAACTTGTGGTTTTAGCAGTTTGTATTTTGCACTCCACTCTGTCTTTTTTTTTTTTTTTTTCCCAGAACTCTGCTTGTCTTTCATTCCAGTACTATGGATAAGTGCTACTGTTCTTCCCTGAACTGAGGGGTCTATGCAATTTAGCATTTTGAAAAACACAAAGAAAACAACAGCGCTTGTTAGTTTACTTATGGGATCCTGAATTTGTATCTGCAAATGCAGTCATGGACTTCTGGCCAGGTCCCAAAGACAGTCTCACTTTGTGG
The DNA here is from genome assembly GCA_032273925.1 of Rhynchotus rufescens. NCBI lineage: Eukaryota > Metazoa > Chordata > Aves > Tinamiformes > Tinamidae > Rhynchotus > Rhynchotus rufescens. The sequence goes on along the minus strand of JAVCKT010009908.1, from coordinate 5,749 downwards.
ACTACTTCAGATCTTCTTTGGAAATGCAATTACTTCTGCTTCTGTATCCATTAAAATGCATTGATTCAGGACTGTCAGAGACTTTTACAGTCTGAGTGAAGCTTTTGCTGAATGTATTCAAGCTTTCTTTCCAATATTAGAAGACAATTCCTAGTTCCCCACATGGAAAATGATTTTAATTTATTCTGTATTCTGCCTACAGACATCTTTTGTCTCCTTTTTCTGCCTCTCCACCTCTTATTGCCAAGGAAAATATCACTGAGATACTTTCCCCCCCCACACACACAGATGAACATAAGAATAAGCCTGATTTTACAGAAATAAATACTTAGCAATTCTGAGTTGATGAAAACGCTCTTTGGGTTCTAGCAACGCACGGCAGAGGTGAGTCACAGTTAATTCTTAAATAATATGTGTATTGTGGACATGCAAAATAAGCAGTATTTAATTTATTACCTGTAATCTTGATACTCTGTACCTCTAAAAGTGTTAGCAATTCACAATAACTTTTTATTCTTGTGGCTTACTGATTTCTTCTGCACATATTTATTTAAAACACAGTAAAATGCCAATGAAAAGGAATGGACATTCTGTGAAAGGATTATTAAACATCATTGATTTTTTTTTTCGTTAAGATGGAGACATAACTGCAGTGTCAAAAATAAGTATCATGAATGGCTAGTTCTGCAGTCTAGCAGGGAATTCAATCAGACGATTTGACTATTGGAGCACTTTAAAAGATCACCTAGTGTTAAAAGCAAGGATATCTAGCGACTCCTTCAGTTCACACTTAGAATATCTCCTAGAAAAAAAGTGCAGTGAGATGCGCCTTCTTGCATGTGCTATTTCATTTGTTCTATTCTACTTGCTCATATTTTATCTTAACCGAAGGAGAAATAAAACTGACCAATGCAAAACTGTGAGCATTCTCTTTTTACGTTCTCTTTCCTCTAATGACTGTGAAATAAAGTAGATTAGGTTTTTTTGTTTTTTTTTTCTTTTTTTTTTTTTTTTGTAAATGCTCTGATGCAGCATTTAACCTGATTTTATAGTTTAAATTTGGAAAGTAACTTCGAAAGATTGAGATTTATTGTCAGCTTTAGTGTATTTGGCATGACATAAAACAAGCCTTAATTTTTTTTTTTTTTTTTTTTGGGAGAGGGAGGTTGGAGAGGGCGGTTAGTGAGGAGAGGAGTAGGGAATGACTCTTTTAATCCGTCTAATTTCCTGTGTTCTCTTGAAAAACGTGCAATTGTCTGTAACCGAGCCTACAGAGAGCCTATCTCCCTGCGGCTTTTACACAAGCAAGCGGGATTATAAGACTCCTCACTACTAATTCCTTTTATTAGTAAAAGCCCTCAGTGAAATCCCGTAGCCTCGTCCGAGAGGAAAACCCGGGGTGTCTCCTTTCCGGTTCCCCGCGGTGCCGGCGTGCGCGGGCGGCGGCCGGGGACAGAGCCCGGCCGCCCGCTCCGCCGTTCAGCACCGCGGACAGCGCCACCCGCTTGCGCAAACGCCGCGTCTATCACTCCAGGTGTCAAACAGCGCCTTTTTTTTTTTTTTTTTTTTTTCCCCTCTCTTTTCCTTTTCTTTCTTTCTCCCCCCTTCTTCTTCCTCCAATGATTTCACAACACATAGAGGAAATTAAAATATTTTATCGGCCCTTTTAAAGGCACACATTCCGCTCTCGGCTCTGGGAACCGCTCTGCTGCCTAGTGGCGTTTTGTGGTCTCCAAAGGAGTTCCGCTGTTAATATCTGCTATCACGCATTCATCCAGTGCTCTCTGGCAACATTCCTCCACCCTTCTATCAAATCCCAGCTCCCACCTTGACAGGCAGTCGTAGTTATTTCATATTCATGTTCTCTAAAATAGCAGCTGCTTATCTAAAGGTAAATCTTGCACTACTTAGAACTCCCTGAATGTTTGTTGGCTGAAGACCATTTATAAAATATACAATTAACTAAAGCCTCACACCACCCCAGAGTCCTTTTCTGTAAATTAGATTTCAGCTTCATTTCTTCTTCTGAGGGGTGAGAGGGAAACTTTAAAAAGTATTTTTATCCACCCTTCAGAATAATTTCAATGTGCAGGTAGGAAAACCTTTTTAGCTCCTTTCATATCTCCTTCCACGTATACAGTTCAAAGGCTGGACATGCCAGATGAAACATTTCCCTGGAGAATCTGAGGTTGCCTTTGGGGGAGGAGGCGGGAGGGTCTTGCCACCAGTGGTACTCAGTCCTTTTCCAATTGCAGTCCTTATGAAACTGCTTTACACACTTCAGTGACTAACAGCAACAACTGAGAGATCTACAAATCCTTGTTTCTATGTTTTGATTTATTTTACAGCTTGGACATCTACAGTGGACATGGTAGTAACACATCTTTAATACACATAGACAAGATTCAAGTGAAGCTGGTTTTCAAAAAAAAAAAAATCCATCTCTAGGTGAGGAAAAGGAAAATAGACCATCTAAGGCCATTAAATCTCTCTGGGTAATAAAAGCCCACCGAATTATTTAGGTGTATGTCAAGTGCAAAAGGTGATCTTACATACACATACTGTTACATTTGAAAAGGGGAATTTTGCGATTCTGACTACATTGTTATATCAAACACCTTTTTTTTTTTTTTTTTTTCCCCTTCAGACCATGTCCTGATGTCCTGTTACCCTAATAAAATTTAATTCTGTTTTAGCTAGCTGCCACCTACTGGGTTATATAGTTTTACCACAGTACTTTAAAAAGAAATGACTTTGATTTTCAAGTCATAGCTATAAGAACTGAGGATACCATTTTCCATCACTTGCCTTATATCACTTAACCTACTGTTACTTTTTTTTCCTCTCTTAAATCTCCTAAAAACAACCGATGTATACTTAATATGTATATAACATATGGTCCCTAAAGCTCTGTTTCTTAGGCATTTTCGACAAACTCTTGCAAGCACCCCAGACTTGCATGCCACCATGGTCCTCCTGCTGTTGCAATCTGGAGTGAGGAGAGCATTAGCTCGCCGTAACACCTGACCAGCTTCTCTAGATCTCTAGACAGAAGTACTGCAGCTCTGCTGACCAAGCAGTATCACAGTCTCCCCCTCTAAACGTCTGCCAAAATGTTCAAATGAATGTTGATATCATTTTAAAAAGCACATTGTGGCCCACTTGCACTTCACTCTCACCAGCTATAAAACTAAAGGTTCCCCTCTGCCTGTTATTAGCTCAGTTCCAATTTCCAACCAAGTTTCTGCTGCGCCGATGATTAACGACATTTTAAGATGGTAGTTAATTTTTAGCTACTGGAAAGACGAACTGAGTATGCAATAGATTGATTTGTTCAGGCACTTCAGGGCACCACAGCAGTGTTCTTTCCTAGCAGGTTTTAAGCAGCAACACAAATGTTTATGATATTATCTACAGATCAGCCTTTCGTCCGTGCAGTTTGCTTTAGGCCTGGGAAAGCTATAAAAGCGTTTGGAGGGAGAGCGAAGTTGTTTAGTGTTTTCCATGCTCTACTCCATGGGAGAAAAAAGTTTCTAAGGAAAACGTGAAGAGAGGTTTTCACTATAATGTATTCCTCCCTCCTTGGTACGCACGGGGCTCTGGCAAGCACGCCTGCACTCGTACAAGAGCGTGTCTTGCTTCAGAGACAGAGAGTCTGAATGCCCCGTCCGAATTAACGACGATGCTCTCGCCAAGAATGACAAATTTATTCAGAAATAAATGGCAGGGCGGGCGGCAGCCCGAGCGGGAGGCTGGCTGCGCCAGCAGTGGGTGCCGGGGCAGGCGGAGGTACCGGCGGGTGCCCGCCCTCAACTGTAGCCAGAGTAGAGCCCGTTTCTCACCTCCTCTCCCCTAGGAGAGCTCTCCTGCCGGGGGCTGTGGGCTCGGGGTCCACCCGGGTGGGAACAGCGCCGGGCTAGTGTGGGGGCCGGCGGCGCCTCGCCCCCACCTCCACCCCGGAGTGGGGACAGCGGCAGTCGGCGCCGACACGGTGCGGAGGGACAGCAGGGAGGGGAAGGCGACAGGTTTGTCCCCAGGGGCGGCAGAACCCCGCGGAAGGAGCTTACTAGAGCAGAGCAGCCCCTGGCTCCGCTCGGAGCCCCTCGGCCGGGGCGCAGCGTGGTGCTGCCCCCAGCGCCGCAGCCCCTGCCCCTCACTCCGCATGCAGCCCCTCCGGCCACGGTGGTGCCCCAGGACGTCCTCCTACCTTGAGCTGCGGGCGGGGAAGCGGGGAGGGAGAGGAAGGCGGAGGCAGGGGGAGGAAGGGCAGCGGCAGGACGGCCGGGGGCTGCCCGGGCTGCAGTGCAGCCGGCGTCCGGGCACCACTGACAGCGACGGCGGACGGCGAGGGAGGGAGGGCAAGAGAGAAGGAGGGAAGCAGGGAGGGAGGAAGGGAGGGAGACCCGCCTCCCGTCGGGAGCGCCACACAGCGCCTGTTAAAGGCGCAGAAACCGCTTCCCGGCCACTGCCGGGCTCCGCAGGGGGAGCCGAGCTGTGCCGCCTCCGCCTCTCCATCCGCCCGAGCCCTCTGGGCGGCGAATTTCGGGCCATCAAAGGCTCGAGCTCGGTCCTTGAGCCCAGAGGAGGGAGGCTTGATCCTTTCTGCCTGCAAAACGGGGCTTAGCATCTCACTGGATCCGTCCACCCTCGGGCACTTTCTCTCCCCGCTATGCAGGCTGCCGGGGACTGGGAAGAGGGAAACGTTTTTACGAGGGCGATGAGGAGTCGAGGGGCGAGGGTCGGCAGGGGCGGTGTCAGCCATGCCTGAGCCGGGGGCCCTGCCGTCAGGTGGGCGAGAGCGGGCGCTCTCCATGGGACCTGCCACCGCCTCCCCGTCCCCTCGGCTCGACTCCCTCCTCCTAAGCCCTGACGGGGTTTAAGAGTAATAGGGACAAACCCTCCCCAATGAGTGGCGGTGTGAAGTGGGTGCTCCTCGCGGGATTGCCAACGCTCTCTCCGCTGTCCCCCAATCCTGTTCGCCCCAGTGGCCCCTAAGGCGTGAGACTGGTTTTCTGTTCTCCTCCCGGTTCTGTTTCGCGGCTGTCACAAGCCTCGAAGGGCTGCAGGGTTTCCCCAGCTCGCCCAGCCTCAACTACCCGCCCCTGCTCTGCCCTCCGGCCTGCCACCACTGCCGGAGATCTCATCTCCAAGGCAGACGTGCTATGCAGCGTGTCAGGAAAATCCCCGTGCTTCCCCCGCTCCTCTCGGACGGAAATCCCAGTGCCCGCATTGGCAGGGAAATGCTCCCGCATCCCCTGGGGGCTGCTCGCATCGCCCCATGCGAGCAGCTACTGAGACCCGGTTATCGGAGACGGGGGGAACCCGGAAACATCAAAGAGATGAGGCTGGAGCGGCGGAGCGAGGGGGAGAGGCAGGCGGGGAGTGGGGGACAGTGGAGACGGGACGGACGCTGAAGGCTGAAAAGCTCCTGTAATTAAGTAAACAGCAGAGTTGTTGTGCGAAGTAAATAAATAGTCAATGATGCCTTTGTAGGGGAGCGCGCAGGCGGCCGGGGCGCGCGGCAGCTCACAGCGAGGGGCCTGCTCGCTGTGACTTGCAGCTTAATCGACCCCACAGCACATCGTTTAATTACTGGCAGCGCACTTGCATGGCCAACAGAAAATTCATTAGTCACTTCATCTGCCTCAGGCTGTAATGGAGATATGTAAAGGAGATAAATCTTGTTAAAAAAAAAAAAAAAAAAAAAAAAAAAAAAAAAAAAAAAAAAATAAAAAAAAAAAAAAGAAAT
>JAVCKT010009907.1:0-10745 GCA_032273925.1 Rhynchotus rufescens | reverse complement strand
AGGACAAGAGGGGAAAAAAAAAGGGGGGGGGGAGAGAGATGTTTTAAGCCAAATAAGGAATAAACACTAAAATGCAAAAATAAGGAGGAAAAAAAAAGTAATACCCCATTGGGACATTATCGGTTAATAAACTGCTGGGCTTAAAAAGAAACATTAAAATGCTATAAAGCAGACAAGCTTTTTTTCATTTTTATCAAATAGATATCCCTATTTCTGCTTTACAGTCTTCTACTGCTGCCCTGACCTAAAGCCCAGCTGGTTTAAGCGCACGCTTCTCAACGTGCCCCAAACCACCGCAGAGTCTGAAGCCAGTTTCGCTCTCCGGGGCGCTGAGAGCAGCACCTCCCGTTTGGGCGCGCTCGGGGCCGCTCATCCAGCCCCTTTCCCGGGAGCTCCATGGACTGCCCAGCCCCTGGCACAGCCCTACGGAGCAATGGGAGACCGTAGTGTCCCCTGGGAGCACCTCCGCATCCCTGCGGCGCGCAGGGCCGCATCTCCGGCCACGCTCCGGAGCCCGGATCAGGACGCCGTGAAGGGGCCTCGACACCATCCGGGGCTCGCTGTGACCCCGGCTTTCAGAATCGCAGTGACCCTTTTGCTCCCCTTAATGGCTTACTTACAAATTAGACCGAGATTTATCAAATGGAGTTCCCGGAGAAAGTGAATCGGACAAAAAGGGCAGACGTTTGGCAAAAATTGTCGAATAAAAACTCTATCTCACCCATCAAACTAATGAGGTGTGCACGGAGTACTTGAGGGCTCACGGGAATAGGATACAGAGACTTTCAGCTCTAAATCACTAGTTTAAATCCAGCCCACTTCGTCATGATTGAAAGTAGTTACCATCTGTCACTACCGTGGCCTCCAAGGAATTTGTTGGTGGTCTCACCCTGGCTCCTACGGGAGAAATCCAGGTTCTCCCCACCCAAACTCCTCGTGTCCTCGCTAGGAGCTGGGCAGCGGAACCTGAGGGCTGAGCCCGGGCCAGACGGATCCGTCCCGCCGGCCTCGGAGCCTCCGGCACCCAGAGCGGGGACATTTCTCCTCTTGTGGTCCGTGATGGACAACGGGAGGCTCCAGCCTTTGGAGCACTTCAGCTGCCGCTTCCCCTGCTCCTCAGACCATCCACACAGGCACCCTTTGTAGCGCTCGCTGGAATGCCAAGATTTCCTCAAGTGTTGTGCACAAGCATCAGAATATAATCCCCCGAGCTCCAAAGCCAATCCCAGCAACTAATCCCGCAGATAAACAAAGCTAAATCTCTATTTGCCTGCAAAAATAATGAGCAAACATTAGGGCTATCAGTGTATAGAGGGTCTCCAATCTTCTGAGGGAAGATCTTGACTTTCACCCTATTTATACGGTGAAGCCCTAATCTACTGTAAATTACAAGATCTAATTAAAATGAGGGGAACCAAAGTAGGTAAACCCCTCAGAGCGACGCTGCTGAGATTCCTAGCAGAGCTGGTCTTCATTTCAAAGAACTCTTTGCAAAACTTGTGCTTCCTAGAATGGCACTTAAGACATCTGCCTTGTCTAAGTGCTTCTTCAGGTCGTACAGAATAGATTTATAGCTTAAATCCCTACTTAAGCTATAACATTATTTGTAAAGTTGTCTATAGCACGGTGAGGCCCTCTCCACAATCAGGGCATTAAACACGGCTCTGTCCCAAGAGACACCAAGCTGGTTTTCAACTCTGCTGCAGAGAGAACCTGCTCACACACCCCAGCACACACTTACTGCTGCTTTTAAGGCAGGAACAAGAGAAAATCCAGCTCATCCAGAGGCAGATGACTATATAGACCAAACATCCATCAGGAACGAGGAATGCATCTGCATAGGTGCAGCTCCAGCAGCCAAAGGTCACCCGCTCCAGAACCACTGCCACAGCAGCAAGGCAAAACAGAAATTCTTTTTAAAAAATATTTTTAGTAGTTGCTGGAGGCCTGCTGAATAATTAAGTACCAGACTGTGCAAAATAAACAAGTTTTCATTCCCTCCCAGATACTTAAACGCAAGTAGCCTTAAATCCAGGTCCAAAGCATTCAAGCAACTTCACGCATCCCCTTAGGACTTGTTTTGCAGATAACGTTTCTCAGTGGAGATAGCACAACTGAAACAGCTATTTATTTCAGGATTTTCCAGCTCACGATGCTAACAGCACATCTGAAACACAACAAGACAGAGTACTGAACAAAACACACTCCTGTACGACTACCTCAGTATAAAGTTAATTCTTCACTTGCATTACTCCCCCCTCTTATCAATATTCTCACTTTAGAAGTTTTTAAATTAATACCTAATTCTAATGACAATAATAAATACCAAGCAAGTTGCGGTATCAGGGCCTGAAAACTAGCACTAACATTACAGAAAACAGTGTTTCTGTATCTAATCCACTGTGAGAGCAAAATTGCATAATAATTCCTCAACATAGGAAGCGTTCTCCCATTGCAACTGACATTCAAATATCATTTTGTCATCTGTGCTGAATTAAACTGGGTTTCTGGAAGTGCCCCTTTAAAGTCAGCGATATTTTGAGGAGGATTCCTTGAAAAATCAGCCTCTGCTGTGCTTAACTTGGTGTCTCACAGACAAAGCCCTGAGCAAAAGCAGCGCTCGGAGGGGCTGGGGAAATACAGCTCCGGTAGCAGGGAGTTTTCTTCTTGTAGCAACAAGCACTTTGGGTGTAAGCAAACACTGGGAGCCGATGACGTGTCAGATATACGAGTGTTTTCTTTATCAGTAAATGTTTGCTGACTGGGACTCCCCTGAGCTGAGGTTTCCTCTTTTCTCTCCTTCAGATTTATCGATCCGATCTGATACTGGAAACTCAACTTTTTTTTTTTTTGTCGCTAACTAATAGAGTCAAAGGGAAAATTTGGTGAACAAGTAAGAAAATTGGTGTTGGTGGAATAGAATTTGCCTTAGGAATATAAGGGCAGAAAGTGTCAGTGGGTTCAGGAAATTACATGTCAAAACTAGTAAAAACATGTCGAAGTGGCCGTTAATGGAGGCTTGAATCACTCTGAAATTCTTAGAAATACAAATCTGTGCTAATATGAAAAATGCAGTTTGTCAATAAAGCAGTAAGAAAACAACTTTTGCCTTCTTTTATTAAATTAAAACTAAAAGTTCATAATATTGCATTCTGAATTACTCTAAATGCAAGGAAATCTTGAGTGAAGAGTCTCTATTTTCACTTTAAGTGGCACTGAATGAAAATTTAGGATCCCTCTGCAAAGCCTAATTATACTTAAAATAAAACAAAATAAAACCAGCAAAGACCTTAAGTTCCCTTTCTTTTGGGAGCATTCAAACCTCCTGCTCCAACCGCTCCAATTTCAGAGCCTCAGCCACCATGGCCATTTCCTTTGCTTTAGGACTGAAGAATTAGGCAAAATGGAAACCAGTGATTCCTCCCCCTGAAATGTTAAATGGGAGTAGACTGTGATGCTGCAGGACTCCAGAGAAGCAACGAAAATAAAAATGAAAAAATCGCAAATTCATAGGGGAGAAGAGAGCTTCCACTTTTCTGCCCTTTTCCTTTTAGTAAACCCAAAGATATCCATTCCATGGAAATCCACCACAAAGCGTTTGGAGCTGCGAGCACACGGCTGAGAGCTCCCTGCTCAGCGCGGACCAGCTCGGGAGCCTCCCCCCGGCTCCTCCATGCCAGCAACTCGGGAGCCAGGAAAAGACGCGGCCGAAGCTCCGTGTCCTTCTCGGATGAGCCTGGGAATCCCAACTCACACCTGGACCCAGGTTCTACTGCCCTTGTACCCCGACGTCCCCTGTCCCTTTGCAGCGCAGCCGCCACGGGGACCGCTTTGCGGGTCGACCCCATCAGGGTTTAGGTCACAGGTTCAAGTTGAGAATGAGGGCATTTTTTTTTTCTTGCCTGATCAAGGTCAAAACTATTAAAATACCCTTAGGTTCTCAGTCTAGTGAAATGAACTGGTAATACATTTGGCAAGTTAATCTGTGGATTGCCTTCTCACATGAGACCAGCTGTTGTGTTTCTAAGTACAAGCTGTATTTACCTCCAATAATGAAATGACTGAATATAATATGTAAAAAAAAAATCGGTGTTGTGCTGCCTACTGCACAGGGCTTGGCTACATTTACAGTTCCAATAAACTGATTTGTCAAAACCGTCAGAATCAAGACTGATCATCTGGATACCAGATGAACCACAATACGTGTAATTAGAAGTTGTCCATTTGTTCTCTTTTATCTCCCACGTATCTTGCTCGCTTGCAAAGACGCGTCCATGTTTATGGATAACTAACCATATAAGAGTGGGGCTCAAATTCCTGCTTTTTACTGTCACTTTTGCTGCAGCATCACACAAATGACTTCCTTCTCACCTGTCACGAGCAACTCAAATCTGTTCCCGTTACTTTAGTATTTTAATGTATGGCATGTGTACAGAGACACATAGTGCAAATACGGCTAGATAACCATGCATACACATCACCTATATACATATGGACACACGCCTAGGTCTGGGTCTAACACGCTTCTGAAAACAAACACAAAGATTCAGCCCCTCTCCCAAACGGCCTCCCTAGCCTGGAGCTGCAGAATCAACCGTTCCGGGTCATCTCATTTCCTAAGCAGCACTGGGTGGGCTACAAACCAACCCAAGGCTTCTCACTAGTATTTATTATATGGTGGGGTAGATATGGGACCTTACCAAGGTCCAGGCTGTCATCCATGCTCTACTCTGGCTTGGTAAGTTGATGCCAGGCAAGTCACCCTGTTCTCAGTCTTCATCTTCTGTCTTTCGAAGAGGGTGTTAGTTATAAATTGGTTAAAAAGAAATTATAAAGGCTTAATACTCGCTTTTTCAAGGCTCTGAGTAACATTCATATAATTATATTTAAAAATCTGGTGTAGAACAATCTGAACAGCCACACTGTCTGCCTTGCAGAACTCAGGACTGGAAACAGGAGGCATAAGCGGATAAGGAGGTTAGAGCAGAGTTTTCCAGAGTCTTGGGGAGGGAAAGGGCAGGGCTGAAATATTAACAGTATTGACTGTTAATAACAGCAGTAATGAAAGAATTTGATAAACTCATTGAAAATTTTTGATTTGTTTTGATAATTCGTCAAAATACAACTATTTGCATGAACTTTGAGGTGCGAAGCTCACTACGTAAACACACCTGAAGCAAATCCAGACCAAATTTAAAATAATTAGGTACCTACTTTAAAATAATCAATTAAAATAAATACTTATCTGCAAGTGAGCTATTACTTCTTTAAAAAGATTACAACATGTTAGAACTGTTTCAGCTGGTCTCTCCAACTGCTGCTTTGGGAGCTCTGTACCACAATTTATATTCAGCTGCGTATCTTTTTTTTCTTTTTTCCTTTTCTAAGCTGATAAGGAAGATGTCTCTATTCAGCATCTGCACAGAGTCACCCGGGGTATCAAGCTGGTTTATAACATCCTGTTCAGATTAGCCATAAAGATTTCAGTGGCCACTGCAAAATAGACACTGCTGTAGTTTCTAAGCTATACGAACAGTGGAGTATTCAGCCTAATGCATATACTGATAATTTCCAGGTGCTGCCTGGCAGCTTTCACTGGTGCATCCCAAAGCCTCTCAGAAAGTTGGTCACATCCCTGCAAGCTCCTCTCGTGCACAGGGAAACTGAGGCAGCAGGAGAGGATCAGCAAGCTGGGTTTGATGCCTGGACAGGTAGTTTCCTATGCAGGGATGAGGCTCCTTTACCCCTCACTAAGGCACTTTGGCACCCAAAACTGCAGCAGTTTGTGCTTCTGACATCTCAGTTGGAACTAGCAGCCTTACCAATAAACATTTTCTTGTCACAACTCATCGGGTACGCACTAATATATGTAAAGACAAGCTGAGGTTTATCGAGACGGGCAACTTTCACAGCCTTTCGTATCGATGTTGAATAAAGAAATGTAGCTAAAGCCCTAGGACATGGAGCATCTCCTTGTGGTGTTAAAGACATGCACATCCAAAAAGCTGCTTCAATTGCTCTGAAACATAACTGCCCAACAGTTAAGCCAGGAAATTGTTGATCTCTTTTGCTTCGTTATAATTAGGATTTCAAAAAGAAGAACACAACTTAGCTCTTAAAGGAAGCTGGCATTCTGGACCCTGAAATCATACAGCATCATAAATGATCTACAGAAGACATGTCCATGTTTGCCTGCTAAAACAATATACAAGAATATGTCTTCTAGAATAGTTAAGCATTTCTTTAAAATTAACTGAAGATCCCAGAGATGGATCTTGCATCATTTAATGAGGAGGGAGGCCTCCACTGAAGGTGGTGACAGTTTTGCCATGGATTTCCACACATCTGGGATTTCACTGTCCAAAGCGGAACGGAGAAGCGAAACGCACACTTGTCACTGGAGGTCTGGAGTTTTCACTCCAGCAAAACTCCCAGCAAAGCTCCCCTGGATTCCCTCTGAAGCCAGTCAGTGAAACTGTAATTTATACCACCTCTGGTTTGCTACCTAGAGCGAACTAGCTGCTTTGAGGTTAATGCAGACTAAGGAACTACTGTATATGATTTCAGAGTCCTGCTTCCAGTGCCAAGGAAAACTCTTCTCCTATGCACATGGCTCATCAGAGATCTGTGCTTCCAATTCCTCCAGCATTCCCAGGCCAAAACCTTAGAACAGCTTCTGTATCCGGTGGCCTCGCGGCAGATGCTGCACAGAGAGATGAGACTGTCACAAAATCTATTATATGTAAACTAATCCACAGGGAGTAGTAATGTTCAATTAAGGGAAAACTTAGTCACTGATATCACCAAGAGCTCAGGACTTTCAAACACCTTTCGGAACGAGGCTAAAAATTTGCAATTCTGACAAAAAGAGTCCACATAGATTAGAAATCAAACTTCAAATTGAATGGTTTGGTGAGAGTTTATCAAGAAGAAAGGCACAACCATCAGTATGTAAAACACAGTAAAAGGGCAGGGGCTTCTCCAGCTCCCCAGGATCAGAGGGAAACAAAACGCTCAAGAAATCCAGATGAAAAGAGAATCCACGTCAGTGAATTCTGCAACTGCACACACCAATAATGGATTAAAATCCCGGTCTTATGTTTCCTTCCCTCCTAATTACTCAAAAATACTGTTTTTATGTGCAAGTCAGGCCTGAGAAGGTAATTTTCGGGAAAAGTATCTCTCAGGAATAGGAACATCACAAGCGAGAAGACTAAAGTGATGCTAAGAGGCAACTGCTCTGGAAGGAGCACGAGGGGCCTGGAGGACAGAGCACCCAGCCCTGCCTTGTGAACATTTCCTCCCCGGGGGCTGTAAATCCCATGTTTTCCCTACACCTTTGTATATATTTAGCTCATTAGAAAGACCCTTTGCAGAGGTGCTAAAGCAGAAAAGCAGGAAGGAGTACTTCAAACTCTGCAGATAAACTGCAAGACTGAACTCCCCAAACTTCGCCAAACTTCAAAGGCTTTCAGATACTGTTTAATCAATGATAGAGCTGGAAGGCCAGCTGTGTTCTTCTGTTTGTTCTTAAATGCTAATCCAAGTTTACCAAAATGGAGGGATTTTGCATCTGGGGTATTTGGATGGGAGCCCATTTCTCTGCTAACCTGTCCTTGGCCTCTCCTTCCACCTCCTTGTCACGTTCCTGCTCCTTCCCTTTGTCCCGGGTGCTTTTTTAGCACATTCCCCCTAGGTTAGATCAATAATTGCCTCGGCATGCTTCACGACACGAGCACTCTCGGCGCGAGCCCACCGGCTACGTGGGTGCCATTCACCAAGCACCTATTCCAGCTCTCTAAATCTAAATCCTTAATATCCCGGGACAGACTTCAGTTCTCCGCATCTTCCTGTATTATGTTTCAGGCTTTAGAAATAATTAAACAATTTCAAGCTAAGCGGACATGTACTGCTGGAAACATTGCATCATTGCATTTGCTTTCCTGAAGTCTGAACCAATATCAAGCTTTTCCCTGGGCTGTGGTGTCCTCTACTTCCTCTATGCATTTTAACATTTTCTATTTTGTCTTTTGTGGGGGGTCTGAACAAAAACCATGCCGCATGAGAAGAAAAATAAGGGAAAAACAACCAGTTTAAAATTGGGACTGACTTCCCCCAATTCTCATGATTTTCCTGCTATCCTGACACAGCCTGAGAGGGCTTGGCCAACAGCAAGACCCCAACATCCACAGCCAGTGTTAACCAGAATCGGAGCATGGAGGCCCCCGTGTTGGGTTTTGCTGCCTCTCAATGTGTCCTGTACATTTTTTCAGCTTCGGTCAACTCAAAATCTCAGTCTTTTCAAGACAACCCTTCCAGGAGCACAGGCTGCTGCCCAGGTTGCCTCAGTGAGGAGGATTTTCTGCCATTGAAGAGCTCTTGGCGTGGACGAGCGAGGAGCACCGATTCCCCAAGGTCTCCAGGCAAGACCATCTCCTCCCTGACCTCCCACCTGCTGCTGTGACGGCTGCTCTGGGCTCCAATTATCCAGGAGGGTTTTTAGCAGATGGCAACCGCTGTGTCCCTTCCTCGTGGGGCTCTATTGGAGAGGAAGGAAATTGAGATTCCACCCCAAATCCCTGCACATAGCTTTGAGGATTCCCACATCTCCCAAGGATTAAAACCCCACATGTGGAGGCTGAACTGCCGCGAGGACTCCGGTGCGGCACCACCTTCAGAAGGTCGGGTAGGAAGAACTGCTAAGACATTAAAATCTGGTGTCATTTGCCCCACAAACGCATCCAAGAGGGCGTTTCAGGAGGGAGCAGGACATACGGCTCTGACTAGAGGGTGCAAGAAGGCTACGAGCGACACGAAACAGCATCTCCTTTCACCCACAAGCCAACGGCCTCCGCGTCAGAAGCAGCCTGTATCCAGCTCGCTTTAGGAGGCTGCAGAGTGAGAGGATTTCAACAGGTGGGAAACAAGAGCTCTGAAATCATCCCTATTTCAAAACCAAAGGGGGTGTTTTTAAAGAAGGGATGGCGTATCCCGCATTTCCAGACCATCCTGACATCCCTTTTCCACGAGGCGGGCGGTGCGAGCACGGCCTGGACCCACCAGGGCTCCTCAGCCACAGACCATGTAGGAGGCGTCCGCGCCGAGCTCGGCACGGCGAGCGCCACGGCGAGCGCCACGGCGAGCGCCACGGCGAGCGCCACGGCGAGCGCCACGGCACGCCGCAAGCGACACCACAGCCTGATCACGTTCGTAATCCCAACAAGATAATCACAGATGTTGTGACCCACTTAAAAATGAGTTCATTTTCCAGATATCCAATTTCAGTGGCTTTTTAGGACATCACCCCCCTGAAGGTTTATCTGCAAATGAGTGTGCAGCTTATTCTCCTGCATTTTCTGCACCAGTAATGCTATGCCATAATAAGTGTGAAATCAGCACATAATCTTTAAGCCATCTTGTTCTCGGGATGATAGATACTTGCTTTGCTTAAAACCACAACCTTCTTGTGGCCTTACACTCCTTAGGAGCCAAACTAGCAAGTTCTGTTTTAGGTTACCTTGTCGGTCACGAATTTGGGTGGCTTTTTGCTTATTTGCAGGATCAGTGCTCGGGTGCTCATGAGGGCCCAGGTCAAGGGAGCCTTTGGTGGAGCAGGACGATGCCCTCACCCGCGGTGCCGCCTGCTCCTCGCGTGTCCCCACCAGTGTCCCCGCGTGCCCGTTTCAAAGTCAGTCCCACGCAATGCCGAAGCCCGGAGTGATGCTCTGGATTTCCTAATTTTACCTGTGCTTCTCCTTCTCTCACAAAATACAATCGGCATGGAATTTTTTAATAACAAAAGGAATTCCAAACACTTACTGTAACTATTTTGATTCTGCTTCTACTACTGATAAAATTAAAAATGGAAGATTTGCTTGCTTGGGGGATTTCTGCAGGACTGTGTACTTCTTTCCTGAATCGTCTCTCTGTGATATTTCTACTGTCCACTTAGAAGGGAACATGTAGAAAAGATGAAATTCCTTCTATTTACTCATTCTTTTCTGAAGGAAAGAGATATCCAACCAGTGATAATTCTCTAAAAAGTGCTTCTGCTCTTGGAGCCCTCTTCTGCACTGTGCATCTTTAAATGACAGCAACCTTCATAAGAACAACTGATAGCAAATTTAGTAATTCATAAATCAACATCATCTCCTACTAGGAAGGAGATAGCCTTTTCTTCCACACAGGCTTCCACCCATGACGTCCTGCCTCGGATTAACCTTGGGTTTGCTCCTAAAAGGACGACAAATTTGGCTAATCTTCTCCCTCAATGGAGACATTGCCCCGTTGGCTGCTGGAAGCCCATTTGGGCTCCATCCATCCGTGCCGGGTTCAGGCCAGGCAGAGGGCCGGCCGCCTGCTTGCCCTGCACGGAGCTGCCCTGGGGTGACTCCCGATTTGTCTGAGGAGAGCAGGTTTAAGAGCGTGCCTCAACCAAGGAGGTGCTCCCGCAGGAGGTGTCAAAAATAGGCGCTCCTAAGCCATACACAGCAGCCTATTTCCAAATTATTCGAATTCACCATTATTTGGCCAGAAAAAGATGCAAACTAAGCTAGCTTTGGCACACCGATGCTCCCAATTTGCAAACATTCCCTGTTTCCTTTGGTCTGTAGAGGCCGCGCGGCAGGCTTGGATGCAGTGCCGGCAGGCGCGCGGCGCGCGGCAGCCAGGAAGGGCCGCTCCACCGGGAAACCCGGCCGCTCCACAGTGCGTTTCAGTCCCTGCCGAGCCCTGGGGCATCTCCC
>JAVCKT010009902.1:4611-23558 GCA_032273925.1 Rhynchotus rufescens | reverse complement strand
TCTCACTCAAATCTGGTTATACCTGGGGATTTTAAATCCTTAACCAGTTACTAGAGTGATTGCCTAAAAAAAAAAAAAAAAAAAAAAAGGCAGAAAAAGTATTCTGGTAACAGAGATTGGCCAGCTTCTGATGTAGGTATAAGAATTGCTTCTCATCTTAAGTAAGTGAGAAATGAAAATCCCAGACGGGATTTTTTTGTTTTATTAAAAAATATCTAAAATATTGAGCTGCTCCAGTGCAGCTTGTAAAATATAGTACCAGATGCAATAGAGTATCTTGTAAAGGAATCTAGGAAGTAGAGACATAGGATTCCTGGCTGTTTCAGCTCAGTTCTCTGAAGCAATTGCTTAAGCCTCTTCTGTGATCCACAGAGTCCACATGGTCAGGAGACCAGTATGGTGGAAGAGTGAATTAAGATGTGAAAGTAATGGGTGTCATTCAGTAACTCATAAAACATACTGCTAGGACTGTGAGCAGCAGGTGCCTCCAATACAGAAAATTAGATTCCTTGGGCAAAACCTGCCCTCTCTGTAAGGCTGGCTAGGCAGAAGTTAAAATTTTGTTTTGTTTTGTTTTTTGTTTATATATATATATATCTCCAAGCTGACACATTTATATTCAAGGGCAGTCCTGCTTTGTGTTGCTGATTTGTGTGTTTAGGGAGGATAAGCACCTATAAATATTCCATAAATATTTCTCTTCCAGGAACAGCGAGGAAAATACTTTCTAGTTCCTCACAGATCCCCAAATTTGACTATGCTGATTTACTCCACATGGAGGAATTGCCCAACCCCTGCCTAGTGTAATCAAGAAGACATGTAATTAAACCATATGAAAATGCCAGTCTATGTACCATTGAAACTACCAGCTAAACTGCGAGCACTAAACATTTTGCAAAATGCAAGTGTTTGCATTCAATCTGAAACACTTCCCTAGCACACACAGCTGGAACAAGGGAGAGTGACAACACTATGATTAATTAAAGCAGACCATGAAGTAATAAGGAAAAGGAATTTCTTATCTCCAACTTGCTTAATGTTTGGGAAAATTATCTTCTTGTTTTCACTTAGATATTTCAGGGTATGGCAGAAGGAAAGCTTTAAAAGAAGAATAGTCGAGCTTGCTTAACACTGAAGTTCATGTCACTTCAGATCTTTTATTTCTTGTTTCATTTGTTAACCTTTTCCTACAAATCTAAGTATTTTGCCTGTTGCTCCTTTGACTGGAAATTCCTGTGATCATTAAGTATCACCGAATTAAAACCAAAAGCAATTGATATGCAGCGCTTCCCTAAACTGATTTATGGTGCTGTACGAAGGACAGGATCCATGAAGATGAAGCTGTTCTCACTTTATGCAAACATTGTGGCTCCTACCTCATTAGATGCACATATAAACTGTAAACTGCAAAAGAAATCTTTGAATAGAGATCTTTCCCATTTGAAATCTTTCCCATTTGAAATGGGAATTTGAATTTCCACTTGTTCTCCTGGTGGGAATTTTATTATTAAAGCTTTTACCTCTACCACTCTTCTTTGTTAGCATGCTCTGCTATATCAACTAATGCAAGTGTGTATGGAAAGGCTTTTCTGCCTTAAACTATTCCTTCTAATCCATGCCACCACATCATACCGTGCTATGCCAAGACTACTCTCAGCTCAGAAGGTTTTCCCGGAGCATTAGCTCTTCTCTGAGGTGACAAATCCAGCTTTCCAATGCCCTCTACAGCACTATGAAGTGGGGAACCATTCCCTGTTCCCAAGACACCTCTTTTCTCCACAGCTCTGTGTCCCACAATTTATTTTCCATTATCCATTAACCTCCCAGTGTAATTCTTCCTATACCTGCTGTCAGCAGCCTACTGAAAATTACCTTCTTTCTGTGGGTGCTCCGCTAGTATCCAGATTCCCGGGTTTATTCCCTTGTTCCAGCACTGACCTCCCCTCATGCCTGACTTTTTCGGTTCATGATGAAGCAAAGCTGCTGTAAAGTGGGAATGGCAAAGGCTCTTAATTCACTTCTACTTTTTATCTTTTTCTTCTTGTTTTAGGAGCAAAATATGCAAAGAAAATTTCAAGGACTGGATGTCACTGCAATTGAACTAAAGGGGACAATCTGTTGTCCAGATGTCCAAACCAGAACATGGTGTGTAGAGAGTTCAAGGAAGAACAAAATCGTCCATCTCCAGCTCTAAAATGAAGGAACAATAAGATCAATTATCTTTTGCGTTGGATGCGAGGGTTTGTCAAACTCATCCTGACTGCAGTATTACCTCTAAAGCTGAATTGTTGAGACTTGCATATAGTGAGAAGCAGAGTAACAAAAAAAGATGTGTGAGTTGTAAGAAGTGACTTGAAGAAAAGGATCTAAATATCTAATTAGATATGAAGACAGGCTTAACCAGGTCTGTACATGGACATGATGATTTTCTTATCTGTACTGAAGGATCTAAACACCAAGGAGAGTTACCTCCTTCAGGCAAAATGAGGCAACTGGGAACTATGGATGAAATCACAAGGTGAATACAAACTGATATGGTAGAAAGGGGAAAAAGGCAAAAGGCCTTTGCATAGGAAGATATATTAAGAGGTGGGTACCCCCTTTCAGGCAGTATGGAGAACAAGACTGATTCAGTCCAAATATCTGCTAACAGGTTCTGGACGGCCAGTGACACCAAAAAGGTGATTTAACAGGTTTTTCCGTCCATAACTTCCATGTTTTGGGTTAAATGAGTAGGAACTGAGGATTTACATATGTTTATTAAAACATCTAAAGATCGTTCCTGCTGACTGCGTCCCGTAGGCTGCTGTCACTTTGCTTTCCTCTGTTGCCATCACAAGTCTGATTTCCACAATTAAGGAAGGACTGCTTTTTAAAGTTTTGCTGAGTCCAGTAAATCTGTCTGGCAATTGCACTACTGTGTGATTAAATTTAAAGTATTTATGATGGAGACAAAAGTAAGGTGGATGCTGTAGTAGCAGTGTAATGACAGGACATTTCTCTGACTGATGCTATGCTCCAAAACGCTGCTGATTTTCACATTTCAAGTCTAATGGCTCATTCCTATTCTAGGGAACAAGCAAGTGTGAGAGAGAGAGAGTGAGAACACTCAGCGGCTCATTCTGCAAAAATCAGCAGTTGCACAGTATATGCAAACCAAAAAACCAGCAGTTCATCCCAGGAGCTGCGGGGGGACGCACAGAAGGCAGAGTTCAGGCAATAATTTGCTCGTTTGTTTGGACATTGCAAGACAAACTGCTCTCACTTAGCAGCACACACAGGAGCCGGAGATGTTACAAGAACTTGGCACAGCACATTTAAACATCTGGGGTAATGACCGTCACCGGATTGAAAGCCTGTGCCGGTTGCTTCCCAGTAAATCTGTCTCAGGCATTTCAGCAGCTCACTTTGGGGCTCTGCCGACGCCGAGGATGCTCGTTTCAGCAGTGTGGATGTCAAGCATCCTTCTCGCCCAAGGCCAGCAGGGAAGGAGCCTGGCTCTTCCCGTCTCCCTGGAGCCCCCTTGGTGGGACGGGGACAGGGTGCCCTGGTCCTGTGGGAGCGCCCACTTAATCCTTCTTGATTCTTCTTCCTGCTCTACATTCTCCACCTTATATTTTCAGGGGGGTTGTTTCTTTCATTTTATGTTGGTAGAAACACTGCTGGTTTCAGGGAATTCACTGTTAAGGAGAAGAAAAAAAGTCTTCCTTTGAAGCCTTCTTTTATTTGTCTTGGATCCTGTATGGGTAAACTTTCCTTTGATATCATACCACCAGCACCAGATAAACCATGACAGAAATGCCAGTTAAGTAGCCTAGTATTTAAATATATATTTTAAATACATATTTACAGGAAAAGGCACTCAGTGAGCAGTCCTTGACTCAAGACTCTGACTCCACCAGACCGGCACGTCCCAGGGCTTTCGGCTGTTACGACACAACATAAGGCAACATCTCCTGTTGGGCTTGTGATTTATCTCTGGAGACAGTCTTTTGGCTTGAACTTTGCATTTCAAAGCCATGCGTTACACTAACCACAATGCACAGAGCATCAGAGAAGCAACCCAGTGCAACCCTTACAGCTTTCCCATGTGATTTATTGACACTTAGCGTGCTCTAGGTATGTCTCAGAGCTTTGAAATGTTCCACCACTATCACAGAACTGCATGATGGTTGTTGCTCTCCTGGTGTGCTCCTTGGAAACAAGATATAAGGCACAAAATGGCAGAAGTGACCTCAAAAGTGAAAGCAGCTCTTACAAGATCAATATGCTCCAGACATTACTGCCTTGTCTCCAGTGTCACCACTTCTGCCCCTTCCACTTGCAAGCTGCCCTATGTACAGCGCCTGTTTGCAATAAACTACAGATTTCTGATAAATGAGGTGCATTAATGATAATTTTCCCACAGGGCAACCCGAAAAGGAGATGCACTTCTCCTATTGCCTTTTTTGATATGCACTGTAGAAACCCTAAAGGTCTCTATGAATAAAAGCAGACACATATAAACATGCAGCCTCTATCCCCTGGCAAGCAGCCCGCTGTGAGACTCCCAGTAGTAACAGGAGCCTGACTGTGCAAACAGTGTTATAATCTATGCAAATAATTATGATTTCTCACCTATACATAACTTCTACTGAAAACTCGCTGGTCCATTCCAAGGCACCTTTTACAATGGCAGGTTCTCCACTGTTGCCTTTCAGACTGCTACAAGTTTTCCTGTACCAGAGGTATTAAAAGTCAGTCTTGGCCAGTATATTGATCTGTGACCACTGGGAAGTGACAATGAAGATCCTTACAGCCCAGATTTTGTCCTACATACAGAGCCTGGCTCGGACAGACTGTTTTTCTCCTACACTTGGCAAAGTCCTGAAACAAAAACAGGAGATTTTACATCTACATTAGACATTATAGTTGTCCAAGAGTCACTGTACTCCTCTGCCCTTGTTCTTTTTAATGGCATCTTGATGGCATCTCACAAGGACACATGCTTGAGTCTAGACAACATAACATGCTGGCACTATCCCAGTGGTGGTGAAGTACATGTGGGTAGCGCTCTTCTCTAACCCTTATGCTATGGCTACCCTCTACACATCTTCTTGTAAAGAACACCCCAGTGCTTCTCTTGAGATGCTCTTGAAAATGACCAAAGCGGATAAGAAACAATCTAGGATTTAGTGGCGTGTGAGGGGATGATCTATGTCCAGTTCAGTGACTCAGCCTGTGCTGGGAAAGCCACAGTGCCCTTAGTGCATTGCTGGGTGGTATAAAAAAGATGCAACTGGAAGAAATAAAATGATTTTTACCATTCAATGCTCTAATACTTTTAATGAGTTCCCAATGTCCTCATTAAGAAGGCATATTCCAGTAAGTGAGAGACAGCAGACTCACTTCATTGAGAGTGATATTGCAATAAAGCTAATTTTACCTTCTTCCTTGGAATTGGAACAGTCCATTTAAGGTTTCTTGGGGGTGAAACCGAATCCGTGTTAGAGGTTCCTGCTCACAGCCTGAGCACCATGTAGACTTCCTAAATGACCCCAAACATCTGTGTCTATGCTGCAATGCACAGGTGTAGTCACACCAAACACTACCACCCATTTGCTCTGGCTGTTGGCACTCAGGAACAGTATAGTGGACCCTTCACTGAGGAAGAGTAGGTGACAACTTCTCATGGGACAAGTCAAGAAACAGGCCGTGACTGGTTTTGATGGGACAAGCCATGCTATGGCCAGGCCTCAACATCCTCAAGCCATAGGAGTAAGCAATTAAGATGACAAGTGAGTCTCAAGAGCAGGAATAGACTTTTGCTTGGCCAACAGGATGGGTTTTCCCAAAAAGGATGATGTGCTGGGCTTATATACAACAGCACAGAAGTCTGATGTTCACTCATGTATTAGAATGGGGGAGGATATAAATTATTATTATATATCTACTTGTCTATATATCTACTATATATCTATATATCTCTGTCTATCATAATTATCTCTATGATGTATATAATAATAAATAAGTTATAGAGCTGTCATGTTCTCCATTTGTACTCTGATTCGTTGCATCTGCATTCCTGGTGGAAACTGATAGAAAACCTGCTGTTTGGATTCTCAGTATACTCAAAAATGAGTAGGAAGAAAATGAAAGCCAAAATATTTACAGACATATCAGACCTCACTGAAAAATATTTTAGCTTTCAGTAGCATTCTACTTGTTTCCTTAAGTGATTCAGAGCTTTAAATAAATAGTTTTGATTGCCTCAAGTGTTCTAAAGAAAAACATTTGGATTGCAGTGATATTCAAGTAGAGTACAGATAAAATACTGTCTATTAAACTAGGCAACTAAAAAAAAAAGTAATTTATGACTGAAGATGTAAATTTTTGTGTTGTCCTCAAGAATTTCACAGGAAAATCTGGTAGGATTTGTAAGGAATATCTGTTCACAACCTGTGTCTAAAAAAAAGAAGGTGCAAACATCATTAAGCTAAAAGATTACATTTCTTGGGGAATTACTTGATAGCAAAATTAACCTGAAAAAAAAAAACCATTGCTGGCAAGCAACAAAGTCTCAGCCCATTCAGTTGAGCTGACTCAACTGGTTCAGACACTGTTGCCTAAATGTAAAGAAATATTTACATTCCTGCAGGCAACATAACACTTTTAATATATTTTGCAGAGCTATCTGTCTGAGCTTTCCCTGGCTTAAGAACCACAAACTATGAAAGTGTAAAAACAACTTGTACTTTGGTTTATGAAATGCCATCTTATGTGAAATGATGAAATGATGAAAGGTGAGATTCAACAAAACAGTCCAGCGAAAGGGTCCTACTAAATTTACTGATACAGACTTTCTCCAGAAGACTTTTCCTTTGATTCTCACAGTGAGGAGACTCAGCTGCCTTTTCTATTAAGGTAATACCTTTTTCTATACACCTATAATTTATGTGGACATCTATCTAAAATAGGTAGATAGGATCCCGGGCTAAAATTTTAATTCTCCCAGAGAGCACAATCCCAATATTGTGCCTAATATCTAAGGACCCATTGACCCAACAGTTCTGTCTGCTACAGCTCTGCACCTTCTGACCAGTCCACAGTGCCTAGTTGAAATTAATATCAGACTCTGCTTGCAAGAAGACGACAACTTCACCTAACTGGGCACAAAATCAGTCCCGCTGGGGACTGCCCATTGCAGAACACTTTCATGCATCTATTAAAGCTGTTCAAATTAGCCAAATACAATTAAATTCAAACTGATAGCAAAAAATGTTATGTTTGACAGGGAGGAATAGCTTTAACTAGAAATATAACCTACATCCAACATCAAACATTCATACTGATGCTAATCCATGTGCTGCATAATGTTTTCCCCTTTGATGGTTATAAATTACATACTGTAACTTAGAATTCGGAAAATGTGCCATTCCAGGAATAAGAAAGGGAAAACACAGCAGTATTCACCTGCCAGTTTTAATGCAGAGGTGTAATAAATAGCAGCTATATATATATGTGTGTGTGTATATATATGTATGTATATATTTAAGGTCATCACTTCAGGTCTGCAAGTGTTTAATTCTGCCATATTTTAAAAGCCAGGGGGGCATGCAGAGGGAAAATATCTGTAATCTTAACTCCTTTTTTGTCTTGCAGGTTCCTACCTGTTTCACAGGGTCTTGATGCCATCTGCCATATACCGATGAAGACATTGACCCATGAGCTTCTGAGCAAATAGGCAGTATAAACACATTGGGATTTCTACCTGACATCACCTTATATTCCTAAACCAACAGATGTGACCAAGGAACCTGTGATTCATTTTTTTTTTTTTTAATGTTTCTTCATCCTAGTTCAAGTTGAAATGTAGCATGGTTCTCATGGAATCAGATTTGGCTTGTTTTATTCCTTATGCACTACTATAAAAATTCAATGAATGCTGACAAATCACTGCCTAGAACATACACTGCCCCCTCCCCTCATCCCCACAAAAAGGAAGACCTTTTATTTTTCTTTTGAGGTATTATACTGATTTTCCGGAGTACAAAAGCCTAATTTCAATACTGTAGGATCTAAAATTCTAGGTATCAGCAAATTAAGTGAGTAGAGGATTAAGAACACCTATCTTCTTCTGCAAAGTCTAACACTGGATGAAAGAAGTAGCCTTTCTGAGGCAGATAAATCTCCCATAGATCACACTGGCATTGCAGGAAGTTCCCACATTTTAATAATAAACTTCTCAATAACAAATTTGAAAAGTTCCTATTGGGAGGTAGAGCCTTGTTCTGATCATCCCATTAAAAACAATGTTACTTCCCTAGACAGCAGCTGAGATGACTCAGATTTTGGATGATGACCAGTGTAAATCTGGGGCAGCAAGATGAGACAATTTGTCTTGGAGCTACTGCTCAGTAGACTGAGGCAAATCAAGAGAAAAAAATGGTCAACTACATGAAACTGCAGAAAAAAATAGCAGAACAAATTTTGGTACTAATAGTGGAATAAATAGATTTGTGTCACAGAAGTGACACTGATGTACGTCTGGGTGGAACAAAATTTTATCTGCAGGGAAACTGGCCAATTTGTAACTCAGATAATCAGAACACAAAATAATATTGTCTGAGAACAAACCAACTTGCTGGATTTTTTATAGCTGACTTAAAGTAAGATTATAAGACAGCCAAAATTGTTTTAGTAAAGTTTGCATAGATCTCTGGTCAGAGAGAAGCTATTTGCAGATATATAGTTAATATTTACAGTCAGAGAGAAAGACAGGAAGGACAGCCTGGGACTTCAGGTTCTCTGCCACAAAATACAGATTTTAAGAGAGGTTTCCTTAAGTCAAGGTTTCAGAATTCATCCATCAGAGACCATCCATTGCTTCTGCACAAAATTGTAAGGGGCATTTCCCAGCACTGTGGCCTTTAATGGGAAATTAAGCTTTCATAAACTCAACATTTTATGCAAGAAAAATTTAATTTTGCTTGAAGTATTCAGGTTTCCCTTGGGAAAATCAAAATGGAATATTTCCTTCCCTGTATTGGACTGACCCAAATCAAAATGTTTCGGCTTAGTTTTTTAAGTGAACAAGGATATTATATTTCAAATCATTTTAATCTGAACCTGCCTTTGGCTTTGGTGCTTTGCTGGGTATAAACTCTCTAGGAGAAAAAGGGAATTAGACAATTTGCATCACAGTAAGCTCATAAAAAAACATTTTTAATTGAGTAACATTAAAATGTTGCATTTAGATCCAAAAGACTGCAGCAAAATCTTTGGATACTTCCAAACTGAATTTCTTCAGAGCTTTTCCTTCTGTGAGAAAAATAATAATAAAAAAAAAAATCATGAAGAAAGAAAATGTTCAGATAGTCAGAACTGCAGAGAGGATAATTTTTTTTCTAATGTTATTCAGCCCATAGATCGTGACATCAGTTTTATGTCACAGCAACTCCACTGGGCTCCACTGGATCACACCATCTTAAAAGAAGTGATCTGACATGCAAGAGTACAGTTTACAGGGCACATATTTACTCAGAAAAAAAGTCTTATAGTGCCCTGTGTTCACACTAAAGTTTTCCCCCTTTCTGGGATTGCAAATACACAGAGGAGGTGGAGAATCAGGCTGATCTCCTAGGTTATGGTGCCAAAAACCTTCTCACCTACTGTTATATGAAAAGGTCAACCCAATCCTCCTCGACCAGCTCCTCAAATTGCTCCTCAAAAATGCATAGCCTTCTCCTGAAACAGGAGAAACAGTGCAAAACCTACTGAAACAGGACACAACACTGCATTGTTTCCCTATGTTCTCTCCTCTGCTTTGTTTTCTGTTTGCATAAGGGACATATTGACTTTTGCTAAACAGCAGTCTCTTCATAACAGGAACAATTTGGTGAACAGACCTTTTCTCTTAAAATGTAAAAGCTCTATATACTTTAGAAGATGCATAAAGAATAGCAGAACATCCTATAAATCAGCAGGAATACTGTACTTTCATCCAAAAATCCTGCAGCCATATGTCAACAAGGCAAAAGTATGAGATAAACCACAGTATCAAGTGGGACTGAATAGAAAGTGAAGCCTGCATTTGTGAATGAGGATATACAGGGAGATTTGGAGAATTTGTGTTATTTTTACATATTTTTTAATATATATTTGCATATTACAGATTGCTTCATGCTTATTACACTTAGAACTTGTGGAAGTTCTTAGAATATGGAGTTATTCCAACTTCCACTTCAGCCACAACTTGTAACATTTGGATCTCATTCAAAAGCTGCTTGCTAAAAGCAGTCCAGATTGAATTGAGAGGGACATCATTTTATAGCAGAGACCTCCCGGAACAGCACCAGCACCATAGTGTTACTCACCATTGGATTTTCAGGACTGGGATCCATGTCCACATGGAGGACACAGGATACTGGTGCTGCAGCACATGGCTTGCTTGGGGTCCTCAGCTGTGGACAGACGAGTTGAGGGGTGCTGCTGCCATGCATTTTTGGGAAATGTCATGCCCACCAATCCTCTCTTAATGACACAGGAATGAATCAGGGAGGTCGGGAGGTTGGGAACGGGGCTCTCCTGCAGGGTGCACTTTGAGAAGAGCGCAGCACTATTTATTTATTTGTTCTGGTCTGCAGGATCACAGCTCTGATTCACATCTCCAGGCGCCGCAGTATGAACTGCTCCAACAGTTCCTGATAAATGTAAACAGAGACACCAAATAGTAATAGTCTTGGCCACAAGAAAAATTATTCACATTCCACTTGCCTCACACTCAGCTGTCAGAATGAACTATTGGACGTTGTAGTTTTTATGCTTACTGATTGCACAACCCACTCGAAGCACCATGGAGGGCAAAGACAAACTCAGGAAGAGGAGATTTTTGTACCTGGAATGATCTTGAGAACAGTAAGTTTGGGTCATGCACAGTAGCTTTTCTTCCTTTTCTTTTTTTTTTATATGAAACTGCTGAAAAGCTGCCTTACTAGGAAGCTGAAATGTGCACCATGCCAAGCATAGGAGTACATGCCTTGCCTTGCCTTGCCTTGCCTTGCCTTGCCCAGGAGTACAGATTAATGCCCTACAACATTTCTGAGCAGTGCTAAGGAACAGAGGAGAAGTTCTCATGAGTCTGATACATTGGTGCTGTTCAGCAATTAAACAGCAAAATGTAGACGAATCCAGTGCCAGTTTTGTTTCTGAAGAATGTTTTATGTCTAGCTGCAGACCACATTATCACCATTTTAAGATAAGATTTCACTCAGTTTACATACACTGGGACCCATTGCAGTTGTCTTTGTTTTTGATACAGACACAGTGCCTGGGAATGCAGGGGCTGGTGTGTAGGGCTCCAATACGATCTGAGAGAAAGAACTTTTCAAAATTGATTATCATGGGACTTACAGTTTTTCAGAACTTCATATCTTTAGGAAAAGAATGGTCGAGACTGACTTTGGACATTAAAAAACATCTCTAATTGTATCTCACTGTGATTTGACTTTCAATGGAGCATACAGCCTTGGTCTATGAGGAAGCAAGGATATCTCATGAAGCCAAGCACCCTCATTTCACCAGGGTCAGCAGAGGAAGCTTGGATTTCTAGGCTTGCTTGGATCTATCTCTATGGCATTAATAAATAAAACACAAATCTTTGTCAGGCTCTTGGTGAATTACTTTAGTAAATAAGGATCCTGAAACAAGGAATACAACATACTTGTTCTCAGTACTTGCTCTCCAATGTAGTTTACCAGAAGAAATCAGTTTTGTTTCCCACATACTGGGCTAAGGCCTTAACATATGAAAGGGCTTTATGATTCATCCACATTTTTCACACACAACCCTAAAGGAACATCTGCTTTTCATTAGATAATGTCTCAATTTCACATCTGTCAGGTGGTTTTCTGGGAAGAGAGAATAATGATTAGAAGGCAATCATCCTTTACCACCACATGCCTACAGCCACACTGAAGGAGAGGGTTCAGGGTGAAACTGAGGAGCTTACAACTGTATCTGCAGAAGACTTTGGCATGGCAACACCCAGCTGTTCACACATAAGCTTTTAAGAAAAGTGCCAGAGCCATGGTCTAGACATCAGGGCACAGGAAGGGTGAAGTATCTCAGACTGAAGCTCAAACTGCAGTGGTGAAGCAGGAGATGAAGCTCGTGAGTGAGAAACTGGAAGATACTGAACTAAGTTCTGCCTCTTTCTGCACTAAGATTTTGACACTCTGGCAGATTGTCACCACGGTAGCTCTCCCAGAGCTCATACTCCTCTTCCAGTAACCTTCAGTTGGGTTCGTGACACTCTGTGGAGAACCAAGCCAAGGGGCTCCCACGGCCCGGGGAACACTCTGTGACACACAGATGTCCCCTGGAAACCTGTGTCTTCTTGAGCACACATACTGAGTGTGCAGTCGTTTTGTATGCAGCTGTCCCCCTCTCCTCTGGGAAAACGCATATTGGCCTCAGGATGGCCAAGGGAGCAGCTGGCCCCTCAGAAGACTTTTTTGGCAACCATAAGTCTCAGTGAAGTGGGAGAAGGTTTCATGGTAGGTGTAAAATTAGAGAGTTGTCCAGTTCTTTGTTCACTTTCTGGCAGCCAAAGTCGGTGGCAGGAAGCATGGAGGGTTATTTTGGGTCCCCTTGCGCCGTGCGGTATTTTGTCTCGACAAACTGCTTCATTTGAGACTCTTCCTGCAGACAGGCTGACAGCTGGGGACAACCAGGGTTAACTGTAGCATCCGCCTTGTGACAAATGACAGTGACATCAGGGAGACTTTAATTTTTTATAAGTATCCCTTGCCAACTCGATTACCACGTCAGCACAGACCTGGAGGTAAAATTGAAAGGGACCAAGCACTAGCCTTTCCATTTAAGGCTGGCAGAGTTTCCCCTCTTAGTGGAAAGACGTCACACTTACGGTTGTCATTGGTATCTACCACCGCGAGCCTTATATTTGGTCTCCTTTAAGCCTGCGTCCTGCAAAGCCGTGTAATTGCATGCAGCTGTGCTTGCAAGGCATCCTCCACAGACAGAAAGCGTGCACCAAAAGAGACCTGGGTGCAGGACTGACCAAAAAGCTATAGCAAAAAAAGGTGCTGGTAGCCACAAAAAGACCCATTTGGTCTGCCCTCCTCTGCCCTCCTCTGCTGCTGCTACCCCGCAGTCTATGACATGTAGAGAGGGGGAGGTCTGAGCAAGGCAGCGAGCAAGAAATTCCTTTCCTGTCGAAATCAGTAATTCCTTCGTACCGGCTGCTCTTTCTGGAGGGTGTGCTCTCTTCTGTGTCACTTCGAGGAGGGCTCCGGTATTCTTATTATTTTAAATATAGCTTGCCCCGGGGCGGGGGAGACGCACGGGGAAGGAGCCAGCGAGCAGCCTATCTCTCAGAAGAAAAGAGCAAGAGCCACGGCAGGAACCGGCTTTGCTCAAGTGTGCACTTTAGAAGTCAAATACTAATAATAAACTATCCCAAATTTCACCATTTTGGAGGCAACTGAAGAAAAAGGACATTCAACTGGCTAAACGCAGCGACGGATACAGTAAATCAGGGTTCAAAGTGAACCTAGACGGGGTTTGCACGTGGGCTCTGACGTACAACGTAAGTCTTCCTTAAATCATTTTTTTTTATCATAGTGCTGAGTTGCTTAATTTCCATTTTGAAGCCATGCTGGGCCAAAAGGTGCAATTAGCTATAAAAATCAACATGAAGTATAATAAGTAATCTCTGATATGAAGCTGAAAATGATACCAGAATACGACAGAAGTCAGAGACTATCAGCCACATTATGGAAGATGAACTATAAATAAAAGCATATCTAATTATTTTGAGAGAAAGATGCTGGATGGACTCTTTAATCAACTTTCTTAACAGAGAAACGAGAGCTCTACTGTTTTGTACGGCAAGCTATTTTAAAACTGCTGTGTTTAAAATTGTGTGATTACAGTTACCAATAGCAATAAGATGTAGCTCCAGAGGGGAGTCCTAGTGGCTGCAAAAGTTTTTTTTTTTTTTCTCTCTCTCTCTCTCTCTCTTTTATTTCTCCAACATTTTTGCTCTCCGAAGCCTGAACTCCACAGTCTCTGTCCTACACTTTAGGTTTGCTCTTCAGCTGGATTTTCGATGTGTGCTAATGCCGGGCTTCCTAGGGAATCGAAAACAAAACATTCCATCATTCGGAGTAATTCGGATATGTTTTTTTACAGCACATTAGTGACAAAAATACAAGCGAGGAAAGATTGTGTTCTACCAACTTCTGGCATGGACAGCTGAGGAATATAAAGCCCGATGGTGACAAAGGGTGATAATCTCCTGTTTTTCACTATTTATCTCACCAGTCTCGGACTTAGCAATGGATATTCTTTGTGATGAGGAGAGCTCTGTGAACCCAACTGCAAACTCCTTAATGCAACTGAATCTTGAGGGAAGACTCTACAAAGCTGTTAACGGACCTGCAGAGATTAATATTTCACATCCCTTTAACTTGACTGGGGACTCTGAAAACCTGACTAATCTTTCATGTGAAGATAGCATGAATCCACGGTGCTATTCTTCCCTGTTTCAGCTTTCGGAGAAAAACTGGCCAGCTTTTCTGACAGTGATAGTGATCGTTTTAACCATTGCTGGAAATATTCTTGTCATCATGGCTGTGTCACTGGAGAAAAAGCTGCAGAACGCCACTAACTATTTTCTAATGTCACTGGCAATAGCTGACATGCTGCTGGGTTTCCTTGTCATGCCCGTGTCAATGCTAACCATCCTGTACGGTGAGTATTACCTGTGTCATCTACTGCATGTATTGAGCAGCTTTAAGCATTGCATGCACATGCTGTTGCTGTTAGTATTTCTCTCTTACTACGGAGGCAATGTTAATT
This sequence comes from Rhynchotus rufescens, assembly GCA_032273925.1. NCBI lineage: Eukaryota > Metazoa > Chordata > Aves > Tinamiformes > Tinamidae > Rhynchotus > Rhynchotus rufescens. The sequence goes on along the minus strand of JAVCKT010009902.1, from coordinate 8,696 downwards.
GCTCTGTACCATGCTGAAATGTATAGAACTGCTTTAATAGTGGAGTATTTGAATCATTTCTTACTTTAAATTTCTAATTACAGACATTTTAAGCATTCTCCAAGATATTACTTTACTACTATAATTCTCACAGAACTGTCTCAAAATGCATTCAAAGATTCTCTATTCTCTCGATTCTTTCGGTTTGGTCCCTGGCTAATAATTTCCAATATTCCTAATGAGAATGTAATGCCCTGATAATTACTTTGCTCTGCAAATATGCAGAGAAGTACTAATGACTACCGTAGATTCAAAGCAAGCAGCGTCTTAATTTTACTTAATGACATAATTCAAACTTAAATCATTCTCTTAACACTGATATTCTACTCAGAAAACTACTTAGCAGAAGATGCAGGAATAAATATTTGGGGAGTTAAAAATGCATGGGAGTTAATTTTAGTAATATTTACAAATGCAAAGCTAAACCTCAGCTATGACTGCTTAAGGGAAGTTATTTAAGAATTAACTGAATTATGGCTCACAGTTCATACCCTTTTAGGTGATTTATAGCAGACTTTCCCTGTCTTTGCCACCAAGATCAGCTGCAGCATAGCTTGCATACTGACAATAGCAGCAGGCTATGTGTTTGATAAAAATATTAGCAGGCTGTTATCACCCCTAAACTTTGAGAAATGAATTCTCTGGTGCCACAACTGATTTGTTGCAGTTGGAGGAGAAGACAGACAGTGCCTTGAAGAAAGTCAGGTTTCCTGTGTACACTTGTATAGCTTATAGGATCGCTTTGGGACTTGGAGACTAGAGCTGTGAGTGTGAGCTTGTAACACTGGGGAAATTTCATCCAGAAAACTAGAATTTATTTCCAGGCATCCCTTTCAGTCTTTATGCACGGACTGCTCTTGATAGCATTTATAAACTGCATTTGGTGCTGGTAATAGTAGAACTGTGCTATTTATTAGTGGTGCAGTGACCTTTAGCGGGAAACACAACACAAAATAGAGCTGTAGGAGCAGAAATCATCCGATCTGTGCGATTAGCACAAACACTTCCAAACCCTGGGTGATTCCCTGAGATATGCAACAGGGACTCCTGCTGGCCACGCTCTGCCACGGAGGAGAGCCGCCTGCAAGCCGCGATTCAGAAAGGACTGACACGCTGGAGCGCAGCGTTTCCCTCAGCAGCGAGGTCGGGCATGGCTGGGGAAGCCACATCTCTCCCTTGGTGGCCACCAGCAGCAGGTCACCCAAAGCTGCCAGGGAGAGAGCTTTGCCTTCCCTTTTTCCCCTCCTTTTCCCCCGGCAAAGCACTGCTTTGGATAAGGAGAGCCCTTGGGGGTAACTCGGAGCGAAAATCCAGACGGTGACACGGGTCAGGCCGCATCCCAGTGTGACGCAGCACCACGTCATGTCATGTCCCAGTACAACCCAGGGCCTTCTGACCCACATTGCTCTGCCAAGGTCCCCTGAGGACCATGCAGTGAGGGAATCCTCCCACTGCCCACCCTGCAGACCCTGCATGTGGCATCATACTTGTTTCCATGCATCAGGGAGTGAGTGGGTTTCCTCTCCATAAGCAGCATGTCCACCTACTTTGGGGACTCTGCTGGGGACACCTGTTCTCACCCAGTGTCTCCTGAGGGGCACTGAGGACTAGATGGGTCAAGGCTCCTTTCAGCAGTGTCCAGAGATAGGACAAGAGTGGATGGACCCAAACTGCAACACCAGAAATTTCATCTGAATATTAGGAAAATGTTATGGATATAAGGAAAACCTCTTTACTGTGGGGATAATAGAACATTGGAACAGGTCAGACTGTAAATTCCTGGGCGAAACGTGAAAGCCACCTGGACAAGGTCTTGGGCAGTGTGCTGTAGGTGGCCCTGCTTGAGCAGGAGGGGTGAACTAGATATCCAGAGGTCTTTTCCAATCTCAACACTTCTGTGATTCTGTTAATCAGTTATGCTCAGAAGAGAGATAATTTCCTTGTTCTCTAAAATCTTACTGTGGTCAATTCGTGCTCAGGTGCCTTGGCCACCCAGCCCAGACACATCTGCCCCAGTTCTGCTTGCCAGAACTACACCCTGTATCCTTTGGGCCAAGCAAGTTTCTTCATCAATCAACAGCATCAATATCCATTGCAAAAAGTAAGATACTCAACAACACTCAGCCCTGTCAGTCAAGGTGGATGTGTTCAAGGAACAGGAAACTTATGGAGAGATCAACAGTGATGTTGGTTTCCACTAAAGTAACTCTAGGGCAGCTGGAGGCCTGTGATATTGGAGATTTTTGACACATTGGCATGAAGAATGTCATCCCACTGGCTGTGGGATTGTTGACAAAAACTGTCTAATTCCTTGCTACAGTGCAAGGAAAGTGGAGTGATTACAGGAGGATCATGCATTTCAGGGGGCTCTTGTCTTGCCATGCACTAACCCTACACATGGCCCCAGCTGGTGTACTTCTGCTATAGGGAGAAGTGCATTGGGTCCTCTCAGCGACCTTGAACCCCTTACAGACTCTCCACCCCTCTTTCTTCCTTAGCCCTTTGCTCAGAGGGTTTTCACATACTTCTTTCTGCTAACAAGCAGCACCCTAGCATGCTGGCCAGCTTCATTTTTTTGCCTCCTTTCCTTAAAGTTCTCATGAGAAAACGTCTTCTCTTGTCTGCGTGCTACCATCTGGCTGCAATAGAAGCAAAACCTCTTCCCTTTATCCTAGCGACTCGCTGCCCTCTCCTCCTCCAGTATCTCAGTCTGGATACGTGCGTCTGAGCACATGAATGCACAAGCATCACTTGTCTATTTTTGGATGGGACTCCCTCTCTTGAGTGCCCGTGGATCACTGGAAATCTCAGACCTCACAAACCTTTCCCTGCCTTCCAACTCCTTAATTAAGCTCTTAACTCCAGAGCTCAAAAGATGGCAAATGTACCCCACACCACAAGCCACCGGCAACACTCTAGGGCCTATCTGGAGGATGCCATCTACACGCTGCTTAACCATTAGTGCATCCACAATTGGCTGTACTTATTCAGCTCCCCTTTCCATGGTCTCACAGCCTCTAAGGTAGCTTATTAGATACAGTTTATCACTGTCCCAGCCAGGCTTGCAGTGAGCACAAGCGATGAGAAGGACATAAAAAAAGGTCTTCACAAAGGTTGCTAGGGCAAGAGAGCACATGCATGTTGCTAAGTGCAAAAACACTTTATTTACACTATTTACTACCCAACAGATTTTTTTTTCTCTACATAAACCAGCCTGGCCTGACTGGGAGAGGCTGTTGGCAAGACATGCCCCTGAATGCCAGTCCTCAGTTAACAGCACTCCAGAGACTGGTTTCCCCATTAGAAGACTAGAAAAGAAGAGAAAACATCTCCATAAATGCTGACAGACTTGTTAGTGCCAGCTCATATTAAAGCAGTCCAAGAGCATGGAGAAATAGGTCCTCCTGCCTCTGGAACTAGATTTAATCAGACATGGGTCTCGCTCCTCTGCTTACCCCTCTACTCCTGTTCTTGCAAATCTTGTCACACCAAATATCCAAAGGAGATGGGCAGTGAAAAAGTATGTGAAAAAGTATGAAAAACTAGTAGATTATCCCAGCACCAGCTTTGGCACTGCCCCATGCAGCACTGCTACAGGCAGCCTGGGTGACATGCTCTAAATAAAGCCTGCATAGCTGCAAACATTTCTCCAGGAGAATTTAGCAGTGGATTTAGCAGTGGGTTCCTGCAGACCTAGAAGGGGAGTCCTACGGCGCTCTGCTTATCCCAGCTCTGTTCAATACTGTTCTTAACAACTCAGCTAATGCAGAGAGGAAAAACCTACAAAGTTTTTCAAAAGCACCAGGCTGGGAGAGACGTCTAAGCACTCAGAGGGATGGGATCAGTTCTACCTACAGTGATCTGGACCCCTGAGGAGAAAGTTTGGGATGAACTAAAGAAATGCAGTGAGGCTAAATGCAAAGACATCCACATAGGAGGAAGACATCAAACAAATTACTAGAGGGGAAATTTATCCAATCTGCAGGAACACTGAAAAAAGTTGGGGGGGGGGGCCGCGTGGATCATACACTAAGCATTGAACCATA
>JAVCKT010009901.1:23536-38968 GCA_032273925.1 Rhynchotus rufescens | reverse complement strand
TGTGAAATATGTGAAGAACAAACTGTTGTGAGAAAATAAGTGCCAGCCTTCCTGCAAATTTTGTATCTGATTCTGCAAGCATGGGAAGTCTTCAGCGCTGTTCCCGACTTGGCTGCCAGTTTATGTGGGAGGGGAAAGAGCCATTTTGCTCTAGGGAAAAAAAAATTTAAAAGTTCCATGATGAGAAGGGGTTTTGTTTGTTTATTTTTGTTTTTCTGCATGAAATGAGTTTTGCAGTATAAAATAATAGCCCAAAGGCTGAGTTCTGTCTCCATTGGCTTCAGCTGAGAGGTTACACATGTGCTTCTGTGTTAAGATTTCAGGAAATCAACTGAGCCTGGACATATACATGCATGCACACACCTACAAAGTATATGTGTGTATACATGTACATACTTTCATCTGGACTGGATTTTTAAAGCAAGTATCTGTTCCAGACAATGTATTGTTCCAGTTCTATGGATGAGGAAGATAGAGCACAAAAACACAAACTATAATGAAGAAACATAAATCTCCCCTGTCCTGCACTAGCCTCTGTCTCTCATGAAATGGCATGTTCGTTTCTTAAATATAAAGGGGAAGATTAGGGAAAAAAAAAAAAAAGACTTGCTCATACAACAGTTGCTATTTAGGAATCCAAGTGGATCTTCAGCTGGGGTCAGGCAGCATTTAGGGACCCAAATGAAGTGGGAAAATTTTCACATGTGGTCTATTGTGTTCCCATCTCCCAGGAACAGGAAAAAAATGGGGATTTCTCTTGAAAATCTGCCTGCTTCATGTAGGTGTTGGTTTGGAAGCTGACGCCTTTTGAAAATCTGGCCTTTGAGGTCTATTTTTAAAATACAGTTTCTAGTTTTTCAGACACAGTTTTGTGATCTCAGTTAATTAGGGGAACAGCCATGTGGTTAGACATCTGAGTGCTAGTCTTATTGCTTCTTACAATGACCAAGTTAGAAAATGTGGTCCGATGTGGTTTTGTTGTTATTTTGTTTTTTTGCTTTCAGAATAGCCTGGAATCTGGTTTTCAGGCTTTGTTGGACTCCATCTCTGATGCTGTAACAAATAAAGTTGCTCTTCAGTAAGACTGATGCTGGTGGACATAAAGAAAATTTCAATTGAAATGACATCTTTTATTTCCAAATGTCAGTTCCTGCAGCCCGCGCTCTGCGTGAGCCCTCAGAGCATCGATACGGGAGAGCCACTGCCTGACTCCTCTCCCGCTTACAATTCAGACATCCAAAATCAGAAATATAATAAAGGATGGAGGATCAATTGACATTAAAAGTTAGATACAAAAAGTCTCATAGTCAACTGTCTGAATTGCAGGCTTGCTTGCAGCTGAGTTTATCACGCTAATACAATTTTATATTTCTATTAAAACTTCATTTTAAGAGTCCCCAGATTAGGCAGAGAGGGAATGGCAAATGTTCTGCACTGCTGTACCCTCAGCTGCCCTTTCTCGAACTGGACAAGAGTAATTGAGGGCAGAAATTATTCTCTTTTGTAGAATTTAGTTAGCCGTTTGAAGGAGAAAATATCCAGCTAATTGGCTGCTATTGTGTGCTCTAAAAGTACCGTGGAGTTTGATCCCTGAGCCCTGGTACATGAGCACAGGCTTCAGGGTGGCCATTGGGAGAGTTTGAGCTGATTCCATGCTCAGGAAAGAGAACATTCAAAAGCCCGAGATCTCACCCAATGTAGCCGCAAAACTTGCAGTCCAAAATTCATAAGAAAATCTGACTGCTTTTCTAGGGTGCTGATTTCCCACAGAAAGACACTGATTATCAGCATAGAGTAACTGTGTTTTTTTACACTCAGCTTTCCTAATTGCTGACAGTCTCTCGGGATGTGGGAGGCTGGACCTGTTTATGTCACTAGCCTGGTGCTCCCCCAGGTACAACCTTAAAAACACGACATGACCCAAGAGGCTGGTAGCAGGATCACCAAAAAAGTGAATAAGACTTCTTGTAGGAGGAAAATCTTGTATTTCAGCAGCTACTTGTATATTAGCAAATTGTTATTGCTGCGCTGCATCCTTGCTAAAAAAGTCCAGTGCTGTTGCCCTGTAACATCACAGTTCTGCAATTTCCACCCTGTTGTAGTTATTGCTGCTAATATAGCAGCCTGCAGTCAGGATTAAGACCTCATTGTGCTCGGCACAGTATAAATACATAACAAGATGCAGTCTCTGTCACGAAGAGTTTACAGATTGTCACCAGCTCCAAGCAGGAGCAGATTCCTCGCTCGAGTCAACGGCGCTCTGTGTGGGCATAACAGCCCACGGCATTTTGAGTAATGCAGGAAAGAAGCAAAAAGGGGATTAACCAAGGACTGAAGGCAAGAAGCAGCGGAGGGCAGAGGTGTCATGGCCCGAGGAGCTGATCCAGGCTTTCTAGAACATAAAAGATGTGGTGACTGTGGTGATTTCAGCATGGAATGAAGAGCTGAGCTCTGCTGTAGGTGGTTGTCATTCTGTTGGTGTTTATGTGATGCAATGCAAGACCCGAGGTCTTTGCAGGGCCTGTGCCTCTTTTGGAAGGCACATCCGCATGGAAATCACAAGCAGGCAGGTTGGGAGAGGTTTAGCAAGGATACTGTGAATGGATTTATGATGAGGATGGAAGAAGGAGAAGGAGAGGAGGAGGAGAGCAAAGCCTTGCAGTGGATGACGGAGGGATGGTGTGTGGAGGACAGTGTTACTGCTAGTTTCTCTTTCAGCTCATTTCTATTTGGTGGATTACTCTATGCTGCTTAGCAGGTATAGAGATGGTCTGCTAAAGGCCTAACGTGGATAAAACATAATGCTGGGGAAAATGCATTTTCCTGTAGTTGCATACTCTTGTTTTGACATACTTAGCACTCTTCTATCTCCCCTGAAATCTGTAAACATTTTTTGACTTCATTATGTGTTAAGATGCCAAGGGTTTGATTCAGAGCACTTGAAAGTAAATGAGAAACCTGTTTTTAAAGTTACTGATGAGCATAAGAGTCTGCATGGGCAATGCAGAAGCCGTTCTCATCCGGCCTAGTGTGTGCTTCCTCCTACTGCTCTCAATTCTCCATCTGTGGGATGGGTTTATTCCCAGGGATTTCACTACAGTTGCCTTTTAGATAAGAAAGCACCAAAACACTGAAGCAAGTGGATGTCTTCTGCATTTTCCAGCCTGTCTCTAGATTCACTCTGTGATGATTTTGACGATTTTCTGGTTGGATCCTTTCATCTCCCTGCCCTTCTCAGTCTGGCCTTGCAATTGTCCGTGCTGAACATCTGCTATGGGACTGTCAGGAAAACAGGTGTCTTTTTTTATTTTTTTCCCATAAAGCGAAAACTCCAGTTCCCTGTGGCATCTCCAGGCTGCCAGCAGCAGAGCAGACTTTGTTTCTTTGCTTTCCGTAAGACAGGGATGGCTCACTGCTGGAAATCATCACCGGAGAGCACCGGATGGGGACAGGTCAGGCAATCCTCCCTCTGCTTTCAGAGGAGACGGAGGAGCCTTCAGGATGGGAGTGTGGCAGGAGGAATTTTCTTTAGCATTATTTACCATTACGTTACAGTGACATTGCCTTGCATTAACCAGTATCAAAGATCTATTGAATTAAACACTGAACATATACGTGATAAACCTGACATTCCCAGTTAAAAATGAGCTAAAATGAAATGAAGTGTGACACCCATTTTATAGAAAAGGAAGTAAAGCCAAGGCTGAGCAACTTATGGTTTTGGAGAGTATCAATATACAGTGCTGGGACAGAGACAAGAATTGAGCTGCTTCTGCCCTATAGATTGCTTCTCCATAGGGTCTTTCTTCCTTGCATCTTGCCCTACACCATAATTTCTCTCTTTTTCTATCTGCAGCACTCTGTCTGTGTGCCTGGCATTCCAACAGGATTTTGCTCATGGTTCCAAATCACGTCTAAAATAATAAATTGAACCTTCAAGATTAAATCCAGCAGAGGACTTAAGTACTTAAAGTAGGATTTAAGTATCATTTTGATACTTAAATGCAAAGCTGAGACCAGTGAGATGCTGCCAAAATCCTGTGCTATCCTGTGAGCCTTAGTAGTGACTCTTAAAATGTCTTGGGAGTCTGAAATTTCAATTCCAGTTCATTTAGTAAAAGTTTGGCTTGCCAGGGTTGAACCCTGGCTACCACCAGGCTATGGCTACCGCCTTTTTAAGTATGGTGGGTACTCACAAGCTGGCCTTGTGAGTCTAGGTCCAGCCAGCATTCCCAGGACACGCACATGTGGCCTGGCACAGCCTGGGCTCATGACAAAATCCATCCCAAATGAGCGCTGCCTTTTACGGCATTGCCGGCGGGAATGATGGTTATCATCTTCCCGATACCAGCTCCCTCCTGGGGGTCAGGGCATCAGACTTCCATATCTTCTACCCTAAGCAGTAGCTTTCCAGCCTCTTGGTGAAGAGGAAGAAGGTATCCACTAGCTGAAGCTATGCAGCTAGGAAGAAGGAAATAAGATTAATTGATGTGGCAGAAGAGAGGGAAAGAGCACTAAAATAGGAGGATTCCTTTGTCATCTGGTGGTGACACTTTACTGACGGGAATGAATTATGGATGCTGACCTGGCTCTCAGGACTATTCCTAAATTTTATCTAATGACTCCAGAGAAGAAGTCTGTAAAGTTCTGGGAGCAGAGACCAGGAGCAGGACTCTCCCGCTCTGTGTCCCTCCAGCTCAATTAGTTTTGAATTATTTTGTGTGCGGTGAAAGAGCTTTCACAGAAGAGCCCCCTCCAAGGCTGGGACCTCCGTTGGGGCCAGTTGGCCACCCCATAGATGTGGGTTCAACCCGCTGAGGCCGAGGAGTGAAGGGACGTGGGTTTCCCGTGTCCTGGCTGACTGCGTTAGCCACGAGGCTCCTGCCAGCAAGTTAATATTTCTGCTCCGCTGGCTGCATTTTTACGAGGAATGACCCTTGCTAAATTCCTTGGGAAAAAGAATAATGCAGAAGTTGCTTCTCTCAGGATTTCCCCCGTTAGGGAAAAGCCCCTGCCCTGCAGCCTAGTGTGAGATGTCCGGAAGAGAAGACTTGGGAGCCACCCCGGGCTCCGGGCCCTTCCACCGCCGTGACTGCGGCCTTGGCCGATGCGGACGCTCCTCCGATGGACTTGGAGGCCTCCACAGCAAGCGCCATGGTGGGTGTGCGGCCTGCAGCCGGCCAGGGGCCTCGCGTGGGCCGGCGGGTCACGCTCACGCTCACGCGGGGCAGCGCGAGCGCCTCGGCCCGCTCCCCGCACACGACGGGGACGTCGCGCGGAGCGCTTTGCCAGCTGTGGGCTTTTTCGGAGAGCGGATCGGTGAGCTCTGCCTTGTTGCATCAGCCCGGCAGCTGGCTGCCCACACGGCGCGGTGTGCGCGGCGGGGCCCGCGCCGCCGTCACTCATCCCCGCCAGCAGGTCCAGCGCTAACAGGCTGCTGGTTGTTGGAATAATGCTGGGGATGGGTGGGAGGTGGTTTAACGCCCTTTGGACTCGCTTTAAAATATCTCTTTGTCCTCTCTGTTGCTGGGAAGTCAAAAGAATATGCTTTGTTTGAAATTTTACAGAGAGCAAAATATAAAAAGCTTCGGAATACCGAAGCCTCAAATAGGAGCTGATGGCTCCAGTCTGGGCACAGACAATTGAGTTAGAGGGAATTTATAGCAAGCCGATCCTTAATGTGTCCCAGGAATTACTTGATTTGCTTGTTCTATTCCCTAGCAGAAGAAACTGTGGGGATACAAATTTAATAGAGTCTAGGAGCTTGTGTTACAGTTTACTGTGTCCTTGGACAGCTGTAAATCCTCCTCTGATGTATTTGCTTAATATTTAGGCTTAACATGTTTTAACCACAAATCAGGCTACAATAATGAACTTGGAATCCGTCCAGCCCTTATCCCAGAGTCCCTACAAACAACTTGGGTCCCAGGGGTGAAATGATGGTGATCTACCTGTGAATATCCTCAGTCCTCTCTCGTTTTGGACAAGACACAATAAATTCTGAGCTTGATTCTCACTTAATGCAAAGATTTACATTACCCTGTGCTGATTTACACCAGTGGAGGAGCTGATTCCATCAGGAACAAATTCAGTGTTGTAGTTTACCCATCGATCCACAGCTCAGCTAATGAAACTTTGCAGCCCTTAAAATGTCCTGGCTCCAACTTGAATGTCTCACTGCATCTGGGTTTTCTCTCATCAGCACTTTAGGGCTGGTACTGCATTAAAAACTGCACACACGACTACAGTTAAGCTTCTCAATAATGAAGTCACTTTATTTATTGAGAAATTTCATCACAGGATACATGATTCTTGGCAGGGCAACTCATGAGCAGGAAGCCTGCAGTTACAAAGGTATGCATAAACGGGTGTAAGGGCATATTGTTTGCCTTCTTTTTATTACAGGAAGGATATGGTTTGGTTCTGTTTTTGATGAGTTTTATTTAATCGTACATTGGGATTTTCCTAGAGTTCAAGTTAAAACTGTGCTAATATTTCTACAATTCCTGTGTCATGGATGGGGAGAGGGGCCAGCTCCGAGGTTTGCAGGGCAACTGAGGAGACCCTGCACGTGGGTCTTTGCACCATGGATGTGCCTTGCTGCCCCACACAGTTCTCATGGGCACCTAGCATTTGCAGAGGTCGATAGATATCGCTGTGAGATGTTCATAAGAAGGATTCTGGTGAACTGATGCTATTCCTTTTTTGAAATTTCGGTCTAGTAATTTAGGATTATATTAAAAAAAACCCACTGACACAATGAACTGGTTATAGACATTGCTGATTTCTGCTTCCTATGGCTATTTGATTGCCTAATTACAGTCATTTTGAACTGATTGCTTGCTCCTTTAATTCATTTCTCCTCATTTGACTGCAAGGCAGGACCTAATGCAGGGTATTTTTTACAGAGGAGAGCAGGTCTTCCTGAAACCAAATGGTCAGGCCGTTCTCAGGGAGAACGCCCTGTGGCTGCCGGGAGCCCTAATCCAAGCTAAGCAGCCCAGCTCATCCCACCTCTGCTGCTTCTCTCTGTTCCTCGCGTAGCTGTTTCTTGGGGTGCTCTTAGAAGGCTCCTCCTTTTGCATCATCATTCGCAAATATAATACTGACTTTCTCACTGGACTTTTTAATTGCTTTCTATTGAAGCACTTCTGTCAGTGCACTGTAGTACAATACAAAAATGTAACCCAAACTTTTGTCAGCAATTTTCTTTTAGGGTACAAAGTTTTGACTAGTTTTACCATGATTTTTTTTTTGCATTAGAGGTCACATTTTTTGTGCTACAGTGTAAGACACTCTTATTGCAACAGAGAAACAAAACTGCTCTTCCTAAGCATTCTGAGAAATGCTGTTATCAATCCAAAATACAATTAAAATTATTTTACCAGGTTATGTCAGGTTGTGAAAACAGTATCAGTAGAGGAGAAGAAAAATAAACAAGTCTTATGTGTTTTGCCAGCTTTCCAGTTCTGGGGACATAGTTTGGCTGACTTAATGGGGAAGGACACAGCTTATTATCAGTGGTTTCACATGCTTGTGAATGGTGCCTCTTATTGCTAAACTATCAGACTAGCGCTTAACGTGACTCAAATGTGATCTCAAGGGGGTGAAAAGTACACAAAATACCTGCCACAAACAACTCCACATGGCCAATACCAAGAGCTGTAAATCCAAAAGCTGAATCCACTTGTATTTTCAAGGTGTTTACGTGCCTATTTTGCCTCCATAGTAAACACAAAGCTTGCAGACAAACTCTTGCAAAGTTTGTGAAACGCACATGGAAAGTAGTGACTAGAAGTGCAGTCCTGGTTGCAGAATTTGTGGCCATAATGTTGTTTTCAAGACATGTACGAGCATGAACAAAGCAAGGTCCCTGCCCATACAGCCAAATAGGCTGTGGCTGTTGGAGCTCAGCAAATCCAATTCTACAGTAATTTCACTTACAAAATCTCATAAACTCTTTGACTGTCAATATCATCCCAACTCGCACTTGCTCCTCTTCAGATGACTTCTGCCGGAAATGGTTTTGCTGTAAAGAGCAAAAAACTCCCTTTGATCTAATAAATTAAGGATAATCGGGGCTGGTTGTGAAAAGACTTGCACAACGTGTGGCTTTGCTAGTAAGAAAGGCTTCATTAAAGAGACTACTTCTCCTTAAAGAAAGGTTTCCAGAATTGGACCCGATGATAGCTATAAAAATTGTTTTTTCAAAATGATTTTTAGAGCGGCTTAAGAATTTGAGAGCATTTATATTGTTTACAGTAACAAAGAGACTCTGAAGATACTGACCTTTGAGCTTTGATTTTAGAAGTTATGTGACTAATCCAGTTTTTACAGATGGCTTTTTTTTTTAATGCTCATTGCAAACTTCAAGGGAATGCTTTAACAGGACGGGATTTGAGCTTAAGCTTCCCAAAGTTTCAGCTTTGGCCTAGTACCAGTAATTATACAAAGAAAATTGATTTCATAAGCTCAAGCTGTTGTCTTAGTGAAAACTTTTGTGTGAGGAACTTTCATTTTGTTGCATCTCCCCAGCAGTGATGAAGTTTACTAACACATCCTGCTCAAAAAAGCTGACAATTTTAATTAAAGAAAATAATGAAAAAAAAGACATTAACAAGAGCAACTGAAGCTCCCTTGGCCTGACAGAAGTGCAGAAAGCCAAGTCCTGCTTTTCGAACCCATCTGGACCATGATGATGGGAGAACTCCTCTGTAGTGCCACATTTACTAGCCTAAAGCATGTGTTGTTAATTCAGTATGTCTTAAGTCACAGCCTCACATCTATAAAGTTTAAGCTCAGCAGGAAAACATGAAAAAGCGCTCATATTAATCAGCAGCGCCAGAAATAAACCTGGATATCAGGAATTTCAACCTCATACTGCTCAGATGAATGTTGCAGCCTACAGTATACAGCAGGGTTGTGTATTTCCTCTCTGTGAAGGGTGGATGTGAAAAACATGGGGGAAAAAAAGAAGTAAAAAATGCATTTACTTAAAGCAGTTATCCTTATAGGCGTGCTACATAGAAATGTACATAAGGACGTATTTTTCTCCCACAGTTTAGACAAACAGAATTTTTAGTTAGGTATTATCACCTGGAGAGAACCCAGTAATAAGTAATTTTGTCTGGAGAGGGGTTTTGTACATTTCTGATTAATATTTACAAAAGCCTTTGTGTATTTTTGCTCTACCGCTAATGAGGCAGCAGATCAAGTTTAACAAAAAGGACACTGTGGATTGAAATATGGTATTGTGCCCATCAAAGCCTGCCTCCTCTCTGCTTGGCTTGTGATGAATACCGGGCTTTAATAGCGGGCTGGTGTTCGTGAAAAACTTATTACAGAGACTAAGAGAGAAGCCAAGAATGAAGGAATGCCTGACTGGCAGCAATCAATCACTCCCTTTTAAAGATGAACTGATCCTTCTTTTTTTAAAGTAACACTTCATAAAAAGGTCTCAAACATAAATATGCAAAGCATTAGAGCAATTACATCCTGCGTGATCCCCGCAGTATTTCTGGTACACGGCTTGGCTTTAGTGTGGTGTGGGTAATGAATGCAGTAAAATGGCAAATCTCTCTAAAAGAAGACTGATATTTAGAGGAAAGTTCTTGTCAAAGAGCGTTAATTATCTGGAGCCGTAAAGTGAGATTATTTAGATTACTCTTAACAGCACATCTCTGTATAGGCTTTATTTTATGTAGTTTTAAATATCTTTTGCTAAATGAAGATGACATGCAAAAAGCAGAAAGACAAGCACATATATTTAAGGATGTTGAGAGTGGACAAGTGACCAGTATATTTATAAGCCATAGCGTGCAAACAGTTTCATATTTACATGCCTAATTTGCACTTTTCTATATGAATTTTAGAATGCATTTTCCACAATTGTACCTGTAATCACTACCATTTTGCACACAAATCAGGCACACAAGTATATACAGTTTTAAAAGAAACTAAGCAGTGGATGTGGTGCAGAAATATCTTCTGTTAACAAATATTCTTTTCTCGTGGCACCTTGACTGGTACGTTGAAGACCCTTGTTTAATATTTAACAAACAAACTCCCAGAATACAGCGTATGTATAGGAGGGCTGGAAACAGAGGTGGAAGAAAATAACTCGTCCCAATCAGCAGAAAAAACTTCTGCTCTACTCTTCTCAAAGCAAAGCACAGAGCTAATTTGAGAGGGGCAGTCCAGATGTCGCACCTAGGTAGGAGCAATTCTTAATGACTTGGTTTCTTTACCCTGTTTAGAGAACACATCTTCGCTTCCTAATGGTCTGTTACCCTTTTTAAAAATAATGCTAACAATGGCTGGACAGTAGCTGTCAAATATAATGAATGGTAAACTGTAAAATGTTAATGAACTAGTTACTCCAGGCTGTAATATTAGATGCAGGGTTGTTGAAGATGGCGCGGCTGAAAAGCACGAGGACTGAAACAGCCAAATGTCAGCAGTGAAATACCTGGTGGGTCCCCGAGCCCTCCGCTGGGGTTAGACACTGTGTAAACACTGTCAGGAGAGGAGAATCAGCTTGGGCTTGTGGAGTTCACTGAAAGTCAGAAATATTTTCTTCCTTTCAGAATAAGAAAATGACATTTGGTGAAAACGGAGGTTCTTTCCCTTAGCAGAGACAGTGTGGGTTACTCATAAAAGCATAATGGCTTTCATTCAGAGGTGCCATATGGCTGCTTATAAGATTTCTGCACAGCACTTGCTGTAGCAGTAACTAAACAAATGGCACTATAGTACAATATAATACCTGTCAAGAGCAGTGATAAAGAATGTTTTATTTCCCCGCTCTCTGTCCTCTTCCCTCCGCTCCCCGGAGCGGCTCTGCGCACCAGGCAGCACCCACTGGATAGGGGCCACCTTGCCAATGAGCAACTAAATTTATATATACATATAAATGATATATATATATGTAGTTGCGGGCATGCCTGCTGTCTTTGCAGCACTGGCAAGCTCCCCTTGGGAGCACCTCTGTGGCACTGTGGATGGGCATCCTTGGAGCCCTTTGGAATGGAAAAGCCCCTCGGGCTCCTCAACAGACCCACTGGGAGCAGAGACCATTCAGCACAGCCAAAAAACAGGCAAAAACATCCTGCGACTCCCAGGGAAGTATTTATTGTCTTTCCTTTTGGGATACTACGGTATTAGGGGTGTGTGTTGGGTGCTCAGTATCTCCTGGAAGGAGAAGCTGTAAAATACCAGCAAACAAAGGCATTCAGCTTGCGGTGACTGCTGTGCTCTTGTGTGTTGGGCCCGGGCATTGCTTGTCTGTCTGCTGGGTTGGGTGCAAGATGCCTCCACCTGCCTCCGAGGAGCAGGAGAAATGCTGCAATCCCTGTGTCCCGAGTAGCCTCCATGCGCTGCTTATGGAATAGCACATCTTCCCTTCGCCTCCGTTGCTCCCGGGAGCTTCATTGCGGGCCTGCCCTGGCTCCGGAATAGATTGGCTCCCCAGTCGGCACCCTCACACGTCCCCTCTATCATGTCCTCCTTAGGAATCACACTCTGGGGAAATTTGGGTTAAACCTTCCCTGATTAAAAGCAGCGATGACCACATAGAGAGTGAATGCAGGGCTTTTTGTGTGTGCGTTTGTCTCATTCCTTAGAATACTTGGTGCAGTCCAAATTCAAGAGTTTGCATGATGTATTCTTCCGTCCTTCCGTCCATCTGTCCAGACAGGCAGCCTGTCTGATGAGTTAACCGTTCTGAACGTTTTAATATTTATGTGACTCTTGTGCAGCTCAGCAGTTGCTTTATGTGGGATTGCATATTTGATAAGATCACAGATTCACTCTGTGCCAAAGCTGAAGTCCTACTGAGGTCTGACTGTACTTCAGATGTCAAAAAAATATGAATAGGTGGTCTTAATGTTCTCCTCTGGTGTTATATCTGTCTATAGAGAATATAGCTTACAACAGATTAGAAGCAATAGAGGACTTGACATATACTGAGAGAGCAGTAAGAATGATGCTTGTTGACATTATCGGCTAAACCTGTAGGGGAATTTTCTTATTTTCTTTCATTCTTTCTTTCACTCTTTCTTTCTGTGAATTTTGCTTATTTGTTCCCATATGCCTCACAGTTTGTCCACCAGGTTCCAGTTTCTCTATCTAAAACAATTTTGTCAGTCTAGGCATTTTCAACATGCTTACCTAGTCCTTCGATGGTGCTCATTAGTCTTCTACCTAAATAGCTCACAGGTCTGCCTATCTCTGTGCTATTTAATGGATATTTATTTGCAAACAGCCTAGGTAACTCTAATTCATGTGTGGTTGCTTATTCCACCCATTTAGGAATTCACTGAACCAGACTGCCTGTATTTCTATGCACCGATATACTGCAGTCCCTCTGCACTTCAGACTTGTGTGTGAAAAAGGGTTTGCAGCAAATGCAGTTATGTACTAAATAGTTTTGTGCTTCTGTTCACACTGCTTTGGGGATGTACCCAAAAATCTGAGTAGCTCATGATCCTATACAAATATTTTAGGCATGAAGATAAATTCACTGTTTAATCACAAGAAGAAGTCCTGACTTTCAGGCTTTTATAGTAAGTGTTGCAAATAAAGCAATGAAAGATGGGTTACTGCTGAATGAGTCATGGAAATTCCTACCCAAGTTTTGTGAAATCCGAATGTGCAGTGAAGTGGGGAGAAGGAGAGGAACTTTCTGCTGACATGTAATGTCTTGATCCTATCTCATTCTTGTTCTTAGGAAGAATTTCTGTGGTTAGATGGCCAAAACAGAACTTGCAGACATGTGGATTTTGTAACTTCCTTTGGGAAATTACATCCCAGCACAAGGATGCGGCTCCATAGCACATCCAGAATGTCACCTGAGTCCTGTTAACACCACTTCAGAAATATTGCTTTCAGAGCCTGGCTCCAAAGATGGTATTATAACTGTGCAGCGAATGGAATATTACTTCCTTGTCAGTTTTAAATTTAAAAAATAGAATGTGAGACGCACTAAAACCTGGGTATGAAGCCTGCTGATTGGTACTGGTGCATTCAGCACAATTTGCATCAGTAGGTGTCAACAGCCCATATTGGAAAATACTTCTGTGCTGTCCCTAATTCGTGGCATGTTCAATACAAAGTAGATGCGTTGCTCAGGCTCTCAGGCAGGGACAAGCCCTGTGGTTCTGTTGGGTACAGCCTGATTCTTAGCTCTGCCCCTCAGGGTCCCGCTACGAGCTGCCCTTGAGCTTGTTGTGCAAGAGGCTGCTGACTGCGGCGCCTTGTCGCTGGGCTCGCGCTGAGCTGCACCTAGTGCTGTGTGTCTTGGCGGGGGTTCAGCACCGTATGGTACTGGAATTCATGGGCAACCTACCAAGATGATGTGAGGACCCAGAAGGCTAATTTGCTAATATGCAATCACAGGACATAGACCTTGCTTTGTATCAGGACAGTACGACTCCATACTTAACCCCTTGTTCTAACCGTTAATGAGGAAGAGCAACCAAAAGGCTGAATTTCCAAAGGAGAGGCTTGAACCAGAGCTGAACTGGAAGGAACATAATATAGAGTTGCAGAGTTACTGCTTGTTGGAACTTGATGTAGCGATAGGTCACTGGAGAAGAAAATTTGGGACAATTTCAAAGACGGCGCTCTTAAGTAGATGGCAGATTTGGAATATTGTGCCATTTAAGCTCGCTCACAATATGGCACAGGCTGGAAAGCAGGAGATACTGAACTTTATGAGGGCATATCTGACGTGCTGTCGCCTCAACGGGGACCACAGCTCCGAGGAAGCTCCGGAGGAAACCAGAATAGCTGGGGAGCTATTGGCATCCTAGCGCGGCGAAGCGGGAGCACGCCTGACATGCCGTAACAAGAAGAGGTAATGCAGAACTGTAATTAACACGATGTTATTTTTAATTCACAAAAATACTGTTTATAGAGCTGGAGTGAAAGAATCTGACTCTTAATGAAGATTGATTGCGAGTCAGACTGCGCCTCTCGTGCTGCAGGTTTTTGTTCGCTGCAAGAAAGTGAGCAAGGAGGGAGCACAGGGTCCCCGGAGTGTCCTCTCCTCTCTCCTCAAAGCCGGGGGGACTCCTGCTCTGCCTGGCCCTGGCACCGTGGCATGAAGGTCCCTGCCAAGACACAGACTTTGGTACCAGCTGCCTGGAGATCTGGTGGAGCTGAGAGCTGGTGGCAGCACCGAGATGCCCTTCCCAGAGGAGCCGCTGAAGCAGGACACAGTCCTGCTCAGTTAAGAAGTTAAGCCAGGAAGAAAACCACGTTTGCCCATAGAAGGTTTGCAGCACGAGAGCCGCACTACCTGCCATGTGTCAGGAAAGGCAGTGAAAGGTTTTCCTGACAATTTTATTAGAGGTATTTCCAACAAGTTCCCAGTGCCCCTATGCTTGTATAGACACCTATAGATCCAGCACCCATGACCCAAGTGCCCTGCAAGTCGCTGCCCAGGTGCTCTTGGGGCCACATTCTGATCCATCGGCAGCAGCAGAGCTAGTATCTCGCTTTACTGCTAATTAAAACTGCAATATTGTGCGGCAACGCATTTTACTGATGATCAAAACTACTTGTATATCTTGTCACATCACCTATGCGTTCCTAGGAAAAGCAGGAGCTTGATTCTGCCTTCAGACAAGACTAAATTTGAAGGAAACTTGAATAACAACTGACATAAGAAATGTGAGATGCGGGATTCGGAAGGAGGGAGGTTTTTAGATCCACAGTTGAAAGTAGATTGGGATGAAACTACTGTATCAAAGATTCCTTTAAAGCGAGGCAAAGTCTCGGCTGAAGCTCATTATACGGAAGGTGATTTGGAGCAGCATTACAATGTCCTGGAGAGAGGGAATCTGGGTTGACATGAGGCTGGAGACGCAGAGGCTGCGGGCGCAGCGCGGCCGGGGCTGCGAGCGGAGCAGACCGGGCTCTCGGCGGTGCCTTTCCGGCTCATCCCGGCCAAGCGCAGCCAGGTGGGAAGCGCGGACGGCCGCAAACACCCCTTCCCGTGCGGGTTTCCTTCCCACGGAGCCTCATAAACCGCACCTGTGGAGATCGGAGCAAGAGTAATTAAAAGGCTGTGCTCCCCGCGCCGCCACGACTCCATGTGTTGTCCACTCACTGCTTGTATCTCTTGTGATCAGTCCCTAAACCCTGCGTGCTGCTCACTTCGAGGGCCAGAAGTTTGGAATTCCTATCCCAGGGTGGTCCTCCTGTTCTGGGGAGTTCACAACCTGCATCACCACCTTGTCCGGTCATCGCTGCTGCCTTTTCTTCCTCCAGTCTTCATGCACTTTGCTCCTATCTGAAAGGTGAATTCATCCCACTTCCAAAAACTCTTGCAGTTTTGATCTCCAAAAGTGGTATGCTCTCCATGCTTATCTTTTTTTCATGGTGTATATATATATTTTTTTAAAATGTAGAATTTTTGGCAAGGATCTA
>JAVCKT010009901.1:0-23526 GCA_032273925.1 Rhynchotus rufescens | reverse complement strand
TTTATATTTAAAAAAAAAAAAAAAAAAGTGCAATTTTGGCAGGGTTGTAAGCTACCCTCTTAAAAGCAAGGAAGATATTTTGAATTAAGAGTAGCTCAGTATGGTGTGACACTGTCCTCAGCTCACCCCATTATTCCTGTGTGCTGTGGCACATATGGCATTAGTACAGTGTGTGAGATTCCCTGCAAAGCTAAGGAGAGGTAGGTTGATTTAAGGACATGGTTTCCAGCCAGATTTTCAGCTTCAACTTGAAATTCCCTTTGTATTTGAGGAAGACAATTTTAATTGATATTTCAAGCAGATTTTCTTTGCAAAAGCCTTGAAGTGACATTGGCTAGAACACTGGACTTTTTAGTGTCAATTAATATAGAAAAGATGTGTGTAATGTATGAGAAAGTGTTAGATGTCGTGCTCTTTAGGACATTTGTCTGTCTTGATGGCAGTGGCAGCTGCCTTCTGAATGCTGCCCCTTCCCGAAATGCACAGAAGGGCCTGAGCAGAGCGCTGCGAGTAAGGCAAAATCCCTGCCTTGAACCTCCCAGTAATACCCTTATTTTGAACACAGCTTTGGTCAGGAAACACAATTGATTCCTTATTCAGATCTTCAGGAGCTTTCTGTTGACTTCCCAATAATGTGCACTTTTTAAGATGATATTGCAGCATTTTGTAAAACACATTTTAAATTCAGTATAAGAGGTAGTGGGAATGTAATTTTAAACGTTGCCCTTTACTGAGAGCAAGAAAAAATCCAATCATGACTACCTGCATTTTAAATATTGAAGATATGCAACAAACTGCTCAAAAGTAAACTAAAGTATCCATAGTAATCATTTAGTGAATACTTTCAACAGATTATTTATTTATAAAGATGAGAATATCTGTGAAAATGGACAATTTTGAGATGGAGGAAACAAAGCCATTTTTCAATGAATATATTTATTCCAAAAGATCCTCCCAGCTCTAACCCAATGGGACTATATATTCACATAAGAGTCTTCCATTTCAAATCAATCTTTAAGCAGGTAAGAGTTTTATGCCATGAAATATTGCCTAATGATGTGTTTCAGATACAAAAGTTAATGTAGGAGTAGCGATAGTGGCTTTAATTTGTCAACAGCTTCCCCCAAGAGAGTTTCATTGGGATTGCAAATACCCTAGTTGTTTAACTGTCTTATTTACAGCTGCGTTAGGCACTTGCATGTGTGTTCTCGTAAAAATATTGCTGCCTTTTCCCATTCACAGTTGTACATTGGGCTTGTGATTTTTAGGAATTTTGATTCTTAGGTCTATAGAGCTTTTGTTAATGCTCGTAATTAGCTTTTTTAGGTTCTTTAAATACTCCTCAGTTTTCCAGGATCCTATGGCACAAGTTTACAGTTATGTGAGACGGAAATGGAGAATTAAAAGAGACTGAATAGCTTCCTGCCTTGTTTGGAACGGGACTAGACGCACAAAGGTCCCAGGAAGCCGTAATTTGAAGCCAGAAAGATAAGAAGAGCAGATATGAAAAAACAGAAGCTCCTCTGGACTCCAGACAAAGTTAAGCAAAGCAATAAAAGATGCAGGTGATCGATTTTTAGGACCTGACAATAACATTGTCCATTCCTGCTGAACAGTCCAGTGTGGGGTGAAAAAGCCAACTGTTGTACAGCACAGAGACAGTTGATGCCACAAGCTGCAGATGGCAGAACCTGGGTTTCATTTGGCATCTCCTACACGTTACCATTGACCTTTTTTGCTCCTGTGGGTTTTTTCTCACAAGAGGTCCGTAGAGCTCAGGGTGGCCGTGTTTGCACTGTGGAGAACCCAGATTAACAGACACAAGTGTCCCACTTGCACGGCCACGCACCAGGTTAAATGATCCACACAGCCCCGTCCCCGCTCTTGCTCTTCTCTGGAGCAGGGCATGACCTTCCTCCTGCTCCTCCTCCTCCTCGCTCACACCTCTCCAAAAAGTCTTGATAGGAATGAGTTGGCATGTGGTGACTTTGGGTCGATGAGACTGTTCTGGTCTCATTGGTGGTGGGGATAGATGGTGCTGCGAATTGCCAGCGAGGACGAGCTGGTCCATGCCAGGGCTGCACGAGAGCATCGTGGCCCAACGGCTCATTCCCGGAGAAATGCCTGTTAAAGGAATAAATGGATACATAAAACCACCAACATCAGGGGAAAATAATTCCAAATGATCAAAATTAGATACTGCAGGTAACTTTTTTTTTAATTATCTTGCGACATTAACGTCCTGATTTTGAATAAGGAAAAATTTTAAAATCTGGAAAGTTCTCACAGGAGAGGAAATTCATTTCCAATCCCGCCCTGAGACACAGCTATACAGCACTCTCTTATGTTTATCTTCCTACCCTTCTAAATAGGATAAGCAGGAATATAAATCTATATGGGAAAAGACAGGATAATACAAATGGTTTGAGTGAATCTCTTCCCTGATCATTTTTCCCTTCCCTCGCTTGATGTCACTGTATGAAAAATCTTACAGCAACAACAAAATGTATGGTAATAGTTCAAAACAAAATTGAAAAATTTCGGAAAGTTGAGCTGGAAGCATTTTTTGTCAGAGTTTATTGGAAGTATTTTGTATTTTTAAAAGTTTAGAAAACTTTTATGACAAGTAGATAAATTATGGAACTCTATGAACATGGAATTAAATGGAATCTGAAAAGTGACAAACAGGGAAAAGAAAGAGCATATAATTTTAGAACACAAAAAGGTAACTAAATTTGAAAAATTGCATTAGTATATCATTTTCAGTATGTAAGCCATTAGAGAAAAAGTGTAAATTACACCCTGTAACAAAGTAAAAATGTTTTCAATGTTTAAAGGTAATTTTGTATTACTGCTACTATTACTTAAACTCTTAGCTCTTATAAATATCTAAAGACAGGACCCCTGGTGATATTACCTGTGTCTTAGGCAAAGAGCAACAATTTCAATTCCATTCAACTACATTTGTATTTTGCCAAGTGCTATCAAGCACTGAGTTGCATAATTTGCTATCTAAGTGAAATAGATATTTTTCGTGCTGCACATTTATCACTCTCCTGTGGGCCTCGTTACTGACAATCAAATCATAAAAGATGTTCAAAATTGTCATGATGCACTTATTTTCTCATGATATTTGATACAAATAGTTTCTTCTACAAAAATGGCCTTTTTTGCCATAACATTTTAGAGTAGCTCTTAAAGAAACAGGATGCAGTTGTTTTTTTAGCCAATTCTACTTAGGCTTTTGAAGAAAAATAGATTTTGATAGCTGATCCTATTTCTAAATATATCACTTGAGTCTCATTTCTAGGAATGAAGGAATTTATACCAAATGTAAGCAGATAACATAGCAAAATAAAAATATAGAGGAAATTCTATTTCTACCTGTAAGATTTACATTTCTCTTCTGTATTTCAATGTGAACTCAGACATTGTGAATAGATAAAGAATTATTTTTTAATTTATGGAACAGTAGCCATGGACAACGTGATAATACCCCTTTAATCCACACTGCTTCCCAATATATAGGCTTCTGTGTAGACTCCTCTAAGCAACTATAGGCTTCATTTTGATAACCATCACTAGATCATTTATCTAGTGGGAATTTATCTGAATGGGAATGGGAAGGAGACTGAGAGCATTAAACTCATTTCACACGAAGCCGCCACGCAGCCAGGAACAGTCTAAACTTTAGGCTATGGCTGTTGTGAGGTGGCTTTGGGGCAGCCGAGGAGGGGAAAGGTGGGTCTGCGCCCTGCAAGCTCCGGGCTGAGCACTCCCAAAGGCGGCTTCAGAGGAGCGGGAGCTTCTCTAACCGCAGGGAGAGCAGCTCGTGGAGCCTCCATCCGTCCGTGCTCTCCATCCGTCGGTGCTCCGGCCGTGCCGAGCGCCCTCCCATCCCTCCCGGAGCGGGGGTTCCTGCCTGCGCTGTGAGTGTGCCCTGCATTTTAAGCACGAGACATCTTGAGGCTTGTGCTTACCCAAATACCCACGCTTGCAAAAGCAAAGCCCATAAACATTTGTTTAAGGCTGCCCTGGCATACAGAGTATTTAAACTTTCGCTGCGGCTGCTTGTGAGACATATCAAAATGTATATATTTTTCCTGAGATTTTATTCCCTGCACCCTTCTCTATGATTTGATGAGCCAGTTAAAAACTGATAGTCTCTGAGGCTGTGATGGAGATGGGTGATGTGCTGGAAATACGGCACCGCTGACCTCATCCAAAGGAACAGCTGATGTTACAGTAAGAAGGTGCTGGATATTTATTTGTAGGTATAGGGGAAAAATATATTTGTTAGTGAAATGGAGCTTGCTGCAGAGTGCATAAAGGTGAATTATTTGTCAGAAGACTGAAGGAGGTTTATGCAATATAGTATTATTGAGCTGGGCTATTAGCAGAGTGAATTGCTATTGTGACATGCCATTAAATTGTTTTTAGTGTCCACAAAGGTATCATTCTAGAGCAGGCTTGGATAGTAACAAAGTTATATATTTACTGGACAGCAGCAGATCTCAGAATAAAAATAGTGTAGCTGACCATAAAGTAAAATAAGAGACAGGGGGCCTGGGGCTGGAATATTTGACCTTTTGGGCGCCCTGCAAGTGCTGCTGAAGTGGCAGGAGACTCCCCCAAATGCTGGGCAGGGCTTTGCAGGAGCCGGCACTGGGGCTTTGCCCTCGGGCCTTGGGGCTGCCCGTGGTGCCCCAGGGATCCTGTACCTGCAAAGGTGGCCGAACCTTCCCCTGCCTCTGCACACAGCAGCTCGCGGGCAGCCGAGGCGGCCGGAGTGACATCGGGCTAAACCCCGCGAGGAGCAGGTTGGCACCGGCCCCTCCTCGCTTTGGAAAACACACAGCGCCACCGCATTCCACCAAACGCCCTTAATTTAATCATATTTATGTTCTGATTGGGAAAAGAAGGGAGAAAAAAAAAGATTGCCAAAATTAACATTTTAATTTAATGGCGCAAAAGCGCAGAAGGAGCTCTAAGTTGAGATTTGTTTGGGCAAAAAAAGAGAGAATTAAATATATGTATATATGTATATACAGTTATACATATTAGATTAAATGTTTTAGAACATAAATCAGTGAAAGAAAAGTAATAAATAATGCATGGTGAAAATGTGATAATGTTTATTAAGAAGCAACAGCCTTGTCATCTTCATTTTCTTCTTCAGTGATTCTCCCCTCAAAGGGTTCACTCATTTGGGACTCCCTGCAATTTAGCCCGAGGCCACTCTCTCTAATTCTTGGTTGGAAAAATACCTGCTTTGCAAAAATAAGTTAAAAGCAGAACAACTGTGCACACTGAAGGTCTCCCCATTAAGCTCCTTAAAGGCCAGATAGTGAAATCTGTGCTTTTGTGGGAAATTTGATGACAGACAATAGCAAGAGAGGGAGAGGAGAGGAGGAGGAGGGAAGGGAGAGGCGCTAGAGGAGAGGACCAGAGCCCGGATGACCGCGTGCCCCGTGTCCTACCCTGCCCACCTGCCCTTACTGGGGCAGATCCCTCTCTGAACAGTAAGAACACCCGTCTGGAGGCAGAGCAAGGAGCCTAACCTGCACATCTGCACCCATGGACCCAAGCAAAGGGCTCTTCTCCCCGTGCAGGGCTCCGTTTGTCCCCGCTGCGGAGCCCCGGGCATCGCCGGTGCTCTGCGGGCTCCCTGGGATTTGCATCACCTGCCACGGGAAGATCTGGGAAGCAGCCCCGAGATGCACGACATTATTATTCATTAAAGCATTGTTTGTAATCAGGCGCCTTTAGCCTTCTTCCTTCTTTGTCTAATCTTTTGTCCTTAGTCAGAATAATGAGGAAATTTTAGTCTACCAGTTACAGAACTTTAGTACTGATAATTTGCAGTAGCTAAAACAATATGTTGACGTTTGTATGCTGTGACATATAAGCTGCTTAATTAGAGTTGCCATTTAATCTGTTTCTGTTCATTCATTTGCACTTGACTAATACAGGAAAGGAAGTATCCCCACCTAGGCTTAACAAACCCGAGTAAATCTCCATAGTGAGGAAACCAGCCCGTAATGATGATGTGTGCACAGAGCCGGCTCCAAATTTGCACCTTCCACCACATGTGTGAATGCAAAGAGAGATCCATGGCTGAACATGTGTTATTGTGCACAGATGTAGGGTCTCATTTCTAAATGTCTCCCGCGGTGGATAACATTAGCTTGCCAGTGTATTTATGCTTTTATTATTTACTGAGGCTTTCCATGGGACATAATTCTAAATTATCCTTCTGTGGTTTATTAGAGTCTATGGAATTTTATTCATCAGCCCAGCAAGGCACTAGCAAAAATAAAAACATATTCATGGTGTTCATCGCTGCATAATTAGATCATGAAGATACTCTTGGACTTCAAGATTTAGATAGAGGGTCGATGCATGTTTTGGAGGTAAAAACGAAGATTAAAGACATTTAAAATATGCAGCAGTGGGAGGAGGCCAAAGGGTGGAAATTACTTGTGATCACTCCAAGGCCCTTTCGTGTTGCCGGTAATGTGGAGAGGAGCCCACATGCTAGTGAAAATTTGCATCTCTTTTTCTGAATAAGGTGGCATTCACAGTAAAACTTCCTTTACTTCCATGATGGATACGATGAGGGAAGTGTTCAAAGCCCAGAGGGAGGGAAGGAGCGAGCGGAACAGGCGCTCCCGCTGACGCCCCGCTCCCCTCGGAGGCATGGGAAATAGTGAGGAGAGGTTGTGTCCTGGGGTCACGGAGAAGGAGGCGGGAATAGGTGTGGAAACGGAGGCAAGCCAGCAGAGAAGTCATTGCCAAGGGACGGTGGGACGGGAGCTGGTGTTGGTGGCCGTCACCGCACGGGCTCTGGCTGCTCCCAAGAAGCGGCCCCATCAATATGGGCCTAGCTCTGCTGGTCCAGCTTGGGAAGGATAATGGGTAAATTACACTTGGGATTTGCAGTGAAGAACACAAGCAGAAGTGCCTAAAATGCTACTGAAGGTCCTGCTCTCAGCTTAATCAGCAGTGGGAGAGCTTGAAATCCCCCGCTGCTCATGTTAGTCCTACTGGCAACATCAGGAAGATGGTTAGATGCGTGTGTGTGTGCTCCTGCTCTGCAACTTCTGAGGCTTCGCCATCACAGACAGCAAAAGGTGGCTCAGAAACTCAGAGGAAGTAAAATTGGATGGTCTAATATTTATCACCCCACTGCTAAAACCAAGGCCGAAATATGGGGAAAAACATAAGAGGAGGACTGCGTGAGGAACACAAGATAAAGTGTAGCACAGGGTTCTTCCAGTGATAGATTAATTTTTCAGCATAGCTAAAATTGCTATAAGCTCAGTTTCATGAGTCAGCAAGTCTGAAAACATTAATTTATAGTAATAAAAGAAAGGCAACACCTGTTTTTTATCCACCTAAGCTAAATTTGGATATAAAAACAGACCTCTTTTTTATAATCAGAAGTTTGGTCCTAGCTACAATAAAACAGCTGTGTGTTTAAATGAAAAAATATCTAATCCTCTTAGATATTAAAGGCACTGCACCATTGTACTAGTTAAAGGGGGCTTTAAATGGCAAAAAGTTTTATTTACTCTCACGCTAAAATCCCTTAATAACGACAATGCAGAACAAAGTGTAACTACAAATCAAGATCAGAATCTCTTTCCTCTCTATACGTGAAATAATGTTGTTGTTAAAGCTTAGTCTTCTTCCATATTTATGCAAATTGCCTTACCTAAAAACACAGTGACAATGTTATCCCATTAAAAAGGTCAAGAAGAAAGAAAAAATCTTCTTTTATTCTCCATTCTGAACTGATTGTCTTATATCTATTTGAGCTTTATTTCTGGTGCAATAAATGAATTTGTTTTGTTTAATTATTGATATTAAAATGGTTGAAAAAGTATCTAAAACAAAGGATTGAGATCTGCAGTTTACAGAAGGATCTGTAACAGGAAATTTCTCTTCCATTATGTATATTAGCATCCACAGCTGGGTCAGCAGATGGATGTGTGCTTAGAAGCTTGTAGGCGTTTTTCCCCATAAAACATTTGTTGAACAAAAAATGTTTAAAACAGGCCGGGCCTTACTGGAACAGATCAAAATAGACACTCTTCGTTATTGCTTTTTAAAATAGAGCTCTACCTATGCGTCCTGCTCTCAAGCAACAGCTACTGCATGCAAGTCCAGCTCTACTACCTCAGTCCTAAGACTAGTAGCTTTTAAAGATGTTCTCCAAATCCTTGGTTTGTAGTCTTAATTCTGCAGCACTGACACAAAGGAATCTCACTTTGTGATAGTTATTTTCCTTGCACCAGGATTTAAAATTGGCACTAAGGCTGCAAGCTTTTCCTACTGCAACAGGGTATTTATTTGATGCTCATCTCAGCGATGTAAATCAGGCAGTTGGTTCAAAGCTATTTAGGAGACTCTATCCAAAGTATACTGGGGTAGTCTGTAGAAAACAGGAGAAGATCAGGCTTCATGCAACACTTGGCTGCAGACATGGCAAAAAGTATCTCCAGTGCATCCAGTTAGCGTGTGTAATCACACAGAAATGCAATCCTAACCAAACGGGGTGTCCCCAGACTAATAAGGCTAAGTCCTTGAAAACTACTGTAGTCTCACTGGTGCTATCTAACAGTCTTATACACTATATAAGACCAAAATGATTGTTTTCAGGGGAAACCATCAGTCAGTAATTGGGGAGTTCTCATCCATCCTCATACAGGTCAAGCAGCTTGTATGACTAAATAGCTGGGTGCTCCTTAGAGGTCCTTGGCTTTGGAGAAGTTGACAACATAATTATCAGGGACGAGCAAACAGGTTTTGCCTAATTTTGAACCCACTCAGATGTTCTAATTTTGAAATTTAGCCTTGAATTTACAACTTGACGAATTTACAGCCCCTGTGTAATTACACGGTAATTACACATTTCCACACTTGCCATAACATCACAAGGAATAATTAGATTGGGTGAAATTTCTACCCTGACTTGCACTGACTAGTAGTTAAACACATTGATCCTATTGGTTGGTTCAACGTTAATGAAAGTATTGAAATCTGGCCCATCTGAATACAACCTCAGTTACAGAGAACACTATATGTGAAAGACTGAGTCACCAGATACAACATATACCACCTGACCTTTTATTTATTTCAGGTATTTGTTGATGTTGTTTTAATGAAAGGGATGGACTAAACACTGAGTCCACAATTATTTTCTTCCTTGCATTGTGTTTGGATTTCTAGTATTGAGAGAAAATCAGGATGGGATGTGAATCATAGTATAACTGCTTGATGCACTGAAATGTATTTGTCCTTTGTATCTTTTACTGCTAAAGTTTCTCTTTTTATGAGTTAATTTTGTTGTAGAAGAGCTGTCTATTAAATACCAGTTATTATCAATAACCATTTATGGACCAACTCATTTTAAAAGCTGCATGTTTAAAGGCTTTAACTATGATATTCCTTCAAAATTAGATTGTTAACCAAGTAGTAACTTGTTGATATGTGCTACCATGCATTAATATAATGTCTTTTTTCTAATGTGCACTTTGGTTATGTTTATTTGATTTCTTCCACAGACAAAAGTCTCAGAAAGAGACATAAATCCATGGTACCGATAGCATGTAAAAACATCTATTATAGAAAAAAAAATGTAATTACATTATCATTTAAGAACCAATGTGCTGTAGACCCAAAGAAATAATACTTATTGACAGAAATAGTTTTTTCATGTCCCAGCAATCATTTTGGTCCTTGTGCTGTGGAGGGTCAGAGCAAGGGGAAGATTCTCATCTTAGTAGAAAACAGAGCAATCTAAAAGACTCTTTTTCTTCTCCATCAGCAAACAGATTTGTTGACAGTAAGGCTCCAAAATGTGTCATTTCTGACCAAGATGTCAGCAGCAAAATTGTGCCAGCTTCTGGTCACGAGTACAGAAAGGAGGGGGGGAATAGTCAGAAATACGATGGAGTCACAGTGATCTGGAATGCGTTGGGATTGACATCAACTCCATGCTCCTAATCAGGAAGAACAGGAACTCGTGCTTGGTCCCAGGTCTCTAACTGTTGGGCTATTGAGACATTTGCTGTCTCGGGCTGTGGAGCTGCTCGACTTTGTGTGAAGGATTAGATGATTATTGGCTGAGAGGGAACATTGAGAGCGAGGCAGTGAATTCATGTCCTTTGACGTCACAGGTTGGCCCTATTTGAAGCATAGTTTTGCACACACATGTTTCTGTGCAGAAATAAATACAGCTCATGCTGAAGGTCATGTACATGGCTGAGTTCTCAACAAGCTCAAGCCTTCTGGATTAGAGGTTTCCAAGTACCACTGGAGAGGTGTAAACTACATCAGCATTACCCAGGAGAGAAAGGGATCACGCTGAGCTCCTGCCCCTTGGCTTCATATGACTGTTCGAATGGGGTATTAAGAGAAATCTAATCTTTCACCCTGGTTTTTCAAAATAGAAGCTCATAAGCATTGCACCTTATTTTTCACATGGAAATTATTTTATGAATTGTCCCACCTATAGGACAGCACTAAGCTGGCTCATACAACCCACGTGGTCTTCCCAGTGCCATGGCAGAGATCCAGTGCACTTGGCCATGCTCTGCGTTACCTCGAGCCTGGAGAGGTGTAGAGGAAAGAGCTCATGAGGGTGCGTGTTGGAGCTCCCCGGAGAGCGCCCCGGAGCTGGTGGCTGTGCAGGGACGGCGGCTCCCCTGGGATGCTCCTCGGGAGCGCGGCACCGCAGCGCGCCGGGGTCGCCGGCATCGCCCGCGCCTCCTTCGCTGCTGAATGAAAGGAGCCGGAGGGATCATTAGTATCCTTCCATCACTTCCTCATTAGTTCTTAGATAGTGTTTTAATGACAGCTTGAGAGGCTCAGCATCCTGCCCTCTTACTATTTATGATCCCCACAGTGCTAATGTGCACTTAATGAGAAATTCTTGTCTTGCTTGTAAATCCTGTAGTCGGCATTCAATTTATTGACAGATGTTTGCTTGGGCCTCTTTAAAATTACTTCATAAATCTTCCAGGATAAAAGGCCTCAAGTTTGGTTATTAAGACAGGCCCTTGTTGACAGTTTCATATTTAACTGTTTAGAACTCAACTGTCAGGGCTGTAATGGAGTGCGCGGCTGCGGGTTCGCATTCTTCGGGCTCATTTACCATGTTTTCTGCACCTATCAGGGTTTTTCTTTTTGAAGTGTGTTGACTGTCCCTTATAATCCCTTTAGTTAACTTCGCGGTGACCTCCTTGTGCACCGCACTTACTCATTTAGCATATCAGCGTGTCAGCCGTGATGAAGTGTTTATGCTGATAGGAGCTGAGGGCTGAGCAAGCGCCGCATGCCAGGATGTGCCGCGCGCGCCGCTGATACGAGCTGAGGGCTGAGCTAGCACTTCGTGCCGGAGCCCACCGGACAGCGCACAGGCAGCCAGGACGTTGCCACCTCCTCCTTCCCCGTGGATGTTTCAGCGTTTCCTCCTGCTGGGTCCGCGAAGCCTCTACAGGGCTGGCAGGACTGGGCTGGGAGGCTGAGATTTGGGAGGAAATTCCCATGGGCCAAAGTGCCCAGGCTTCCCACTGAAACCTTCATCCTGCTGCACACCCGGATTTCTGAGACTTGAAATGATTTCTCTCCGTGGGCAACGTGCAGCTGCCTCTCCGGCCCCGCAGCCTGCGTTCGGCTCAGTCACTGCATCCGAGCTGCTCCCTTCTCCATGGGCCATCTCGGGCTGCACTTTCCAGCCGTTTGAAATCTCATCCGGCTTTTAAAAATGTATCATAGAATGAAATATACTAGAGGACTCTGCTCCAAGTGCTGAAGCATTGAGGGTGTCTAATGACGGCGTCTTAGACCATCATTTTAGAAGACTGACTTTTTTTGTCTTTACAGAGAACAGAAAAGATTAAAAATTTAGTGAGCTGCTAGAAGATTGGGATAATTCAAATAGCTATTAAACCCATGACATCAGCCAAATTCTAACAATATTCACTCTGCTTAAGTCCGTCACAAAACATTCAGATCAGACATAGGAGGGTAATGAGCATCTCAGCTAAAAATAAAATGTTTGGTCTTTTTTTCTGCTTACTTGGTGGTGTCATGTTCTATTACATTGCTTGAGTTGTGTCACATCACATCGTGTTACTTCCGTTGGATCCTCTGCTGACGTGACACAATGCTTTCTATACTTGCAAAACAGTTTGGGTTGGCTACTTGCTACCCAACTGTTTTTGTTTAGCCCTTAAATTAAATTTCATACATATGTGTATTAATTTAACTGAACAAACAGCTGATGTAGTTAAATATCTGCAAGTAGAGACAGTTAATTTTCTGAATATTTGTAAACATGGCAAGAAAACAATTTACCAAACAAACCTAAGAGTCTTCCGAGGTCCTATATAGATGAAAAATAGGAATTAGAGGATACCTGACTGTGCATGGGAGCATATCGTTGCCTTTTACACCTGCAATTGGCCAGGATTCACATCTTGAAGCATGGGTGATCTCTTTAGGGTCCTGGAGGTCCTGCATGTGCAGCAGGCAGTAAAGGCTCTCAAATAGACATCAATCCCCACAGTAGATTTTGGCCTTTTCCTCTGTGATTAAATGACTTCAATCCATATGAAGCAGGAAGGCCTCCAGAAGAGGATACAGTGAGCAGAAGGCCCTGAGATAAGGCTGCTATTTTTTAGCAGTGATTTTTTAGCAGTTCTCCAAACATCAGTGAGTGCTAAGAGATATGGCATGCTTTGATCAGGTTGTGAATATAGCCAGTGTAAGAGAGCAGATACTGCTTCCAGTTTAAAGCTGCGCTCTGTGTGTTGCATGTTCTCCTGCAAGATCCAGGGCGGGCGGCAAAGCAAGATCCCAGCCTCAACAGGGGACATAAATATGTCTGTAACTAAATAAACAGAAGGTGACACCGAATGGCATAAGGAGGAGCTTGAAAGCCCTTAGACCATCATCTCTAGCCTGGTGAAACCTGGAGTGATGGCCATCATCTTGCACAACAACTGGAAGTACTGGGCACGGGCAGGAAGAGTAGAGGAGCACAAGGAGTTGGGATAGAGAGGCCTGGAGCACTGGAGGGAGCAGCCAGGCACCCCACGTTCAAGCTGTTTGTTATCTCTCTTGATGGCTAATGTCACCTTCTGGCAGGTGTAATGGATGGCAGCAAGTACATTTCACTAAATGTCTTTGTCCCAACACGCTGCAAGGGACATGTGAAGAAATGAGTATTTTGCAAAATTTTGATATAAATATATATATATATATATATGACGTTTCCTTATTAATAGCCTGCTACTGCTCCCAGCTGGATTCAGCAGTGTAATCCCTGTTGGGCTGGAGAGGAACAGGATGGCACCCTGAAGGATTTGTGCTTAGCTGCGACTTCGGGAACAGATTTGCCAAAGGAGAGAACAGAGTGTTCCCGCACGCACAGGTAGAAGCTGGTATTTCAGACTGAGCACACTGGGCAATCTTTGCTCATGATTCATCAGTCAAAACACGTCAATTTTATCCCAGAACAGCTAAAAAAAAAAAATCTGCAACTACTTGACAACTACATTTTTGGTGCAGGTCCCAGTTCTTTCCCAGTTGGCCCATTGGCTTGTCTGTCAGCATCTCTAGCACACTGCAGAAAATTAACCCTGCAGCTTGCTCGCTTTGCTCTTGTCCTGCTTTTCTCAAGCGACTCCACTGCTCGGGATCCTCAAAGGTAAAAATAGCAGTCGGGCGCCAACCTCTCCCTAAAAGTCAATGGCAAGTGGGCATTTAAATTCCCTAAGTGCTTTGAAAAGTCTCTTCACAGCCAGGATTGGCTTTCCGGATTTGCTTTATATTCCATTTTTAAAGCTCCACCTGATAATCTCTCACTTGCACAGTTTTAGTTCATGAGTTTCATTCACTGGCTCAGAATCTCTGTTCAGTTTTTGGTCTCTCCTGAGCCTTATTTTTTAATTGTCATTACAAATTTCAGATTTTTTCTACATGGGGTTATAATTCTGCCTCTACAGATTCACAGTTTTGATCAAAGCTTAAAATATACTTGGCTAGATCTATCTTGATGCAACAATATTGACATTACAGAATGTTTTTTTTTTCTTGGCATTATTCTGGTTATTCTTTTTTTTTTGTTCTTAATGCAGTGTTCTGTTTCTCTGCAGCATGTTTTCAGGATACTCTTTAGGCTCACAAAAGCCTCTTGTTAAATTTACAGAACTGTTATGTATTCCCCCCTGAAGGATATTTTAATTTTCTCTCCTAATGGAGAAGGATAGCAACGGAAATTCTCCTTGCAAGTTATCTTTCTTTGTGAAAAAACGCATCTGTTTCAACCTGAGAAGTGACTGTGGAAGCCAGAAAGTCGCACTCAGCTGTATCCTCAGGAAATAGAGTAAGAAAAGAAACTTTGCCCCAGGTGCTCCGATGCTGCCTGAAGTCCAAGTTTCCCTCTGAAGTCATGTTTCTTCTGCGGCGGAATGTGCGACTGCAGAGCACGGCAGCATCTGAGTCTAAACTATAGATGATCGGCCTGGGCAGAGCGTTGGCTCAGACATTTTAAATTTTTTGACTTTTTTTTGTTATTCAGATGTGCTGTTCTGGTTCATTTATCATCACAGTACAAAGTGGATATGCAGTTAACCAGTGGTAGGCTGAGGTGGAAGGACACACAGACCAGTCCTGGCCTCTAGCCAGGCTACGTGGTTGGCTCTAGGAATATTTGGACCCTCCTGGTACAGGTACAACCCATGAATATTGCTCCATCCCACCTTCTATAGGGTAGCTGTTGTTGCTGTTCTGTTTGCCATGGCAGAGAGGTACAAACACATTATTTGAAAGTGAGGTAGACCTTGATTTTTACTTACATTTGACAGTGGTCCATTACTCCTCAGCCATCCTTGAGATACTGTTGCTCTCATTTCCCCTGGCTGCAATAGCACGTGTCTACTGACCAAGTAGGTTCATAGTGTAACAGCTTCGGTCACTACTCCTTGTTGTGCCCATTGCTTCTCCTGGCTCTTAGAAGAGTTGATATTTGCATCCCAGAGACCCTGACTATCTTGCATTTGAAGGGCTGAGGTGTTTGATGACGGCTACCTTCCTGCTTTCCATAGGGATCCTATTCTTAATTTATAGAAAGACAAAAAACTGTCTGTGCAATGATAATTTTCTGTGATCTATGTGGGCTACAAGTGATGGATGATGAAAGGCTTCGTATTAATGCCCCGAGTATGTATAATCCGGAGCCCTCCGTGTTCTAGGGTTAGCAATCACTCAGTTCATTTTATACATTTCATCACATTGGCATAACTCAGAGCATGAAACCATATTGGAGCACTTAGAGAAGCCTAGACAGTGTTGGGAAATCTGAGGAATTTGCTCCAAAGTTTTCCCTAGGCTATTTCTGCTGATAATCAGCATCTAAAATGTGATGAAAATGCTTTTGTTAACCTTGCCTGCATACTTAGCTGTATTTCACGTCACTTTGGACTCCTGATTAGTTTTTTTGTACGCACAACTGTAAGCATCAAATTCAATAAATGTGCAGGAACGGCAGCATTATCACCCAGCGCCTTTGGAAAATGCAGCCTCAAGGGATGTATTTTCATCGCAGCATGCGCAGATTTTGTCACACGACATTCGTTAATCTTTCCCGAAACTCCCCAGCCGACTCCCAAGCAGGGCTCTGTACTGCGCTCCTGCAGCTCCAGCACGGGCAGCCACACGAGCCAAATTGTTAGGCTGGGTTTAATTTTGATCCCTGTACTGCACGGAGCCGTGTTTACCCAGGAGGGATCATTCAGTAAATAAGAGCAGCTCTCTTGCTGCGCTTGTGACCGAGGGCGGAAGAGCCGTTCTTTGGCTTTATCTCTGCCTGGAGCCTGTGGCATTGGGCTGGTCCTGCAACAAAATCCGGAAAGGGCTTTAAAAAGTAGTCCTGCAGGTGGGGAGGGTCCGAGGCTGGCTCCGGGGAGCGAGAATGGATTTTGCATTCCCGGGAGTGGTAGTTCTCTGTTAAAACGCCCCACTGAGGGCTTAGGAAGGTCCTGCCTGCCTCCCTTCTCACCCAGCCACCTGCAGAGTGGCTTCCTTGATGACTGCTGAATATTCCTTAATTCCCTAGAGAACAACTGGGTGCCCCTTTTCCTTCCCAGCCTCTCTGGCGAGTTGAACCTGAAGTGGCGGCACTTAATTCTCTTATCAGGAAGGGCATCGCAGGGCGAAAAGTTGGGCACAGTTGTTGTCAGGGCTCCCAGCTTGTTGTCTGCCTTCTTGGCAGCGTAAAAGCAGCTGCACCTCCCTGCCAGGCTGAAAAAAAAGATATATCCTTGTGAAAACATGAGTGATTGGAAAAGAAGCTTAAGAAAGACCTGCCTGACAGCAAATGGGTTCAGAGTTAAATTCCCCCTGTTTCACAGCATTCTTAAAGCCAGGATTTTGGTTCCGTTCCATCACTGGGAGAAATTAAATCAAATGTGACTGTGGATGCGTCTAATCCGGACTCGGAGCGCCGCTCGTGTAAAGTTACCGGGCTCGCCGGGAGAGGCAGCGTGTGCCGCGGCGCCGGGGGCCCCGGCGTCCGGGCGGCTCCGGGCCCCGGGCCGCCGCGGGAGGCAGCGGCAGGGATGTCTGGCAGTGCTGCTCCCGCCTGCGCGCTGCCCTTTCCGCACGCTCCGAGTCCTACATTGCACAGCCCTTCCGAGAGACACGCATTCCTTGGTCTGCAAACTGCAGCTCTCGACTTAAACCCTCCCAGCTCCCCTGCACCCGTCTCGGCCGCCCCTCCTCTAGGCAAGGCCCTTGGAACAGCCTCCGAACAATGTCCTGGTCAGCTCTTTTCTGTTTAAAAAAAGAAGGAAAAAAAAAAAAAAAGAAAAGAAAAACCCAAACCCCAAACCCAACAAAGTTGATTTCCTGTTCTGGGGAGCCATCTATCACCGGCGCTCCCATCTGTGCCGCTCCTCGGTGACAGAATGACAGGTGTCATTTATCACTGGAGCTTGCGGAAGCTGTGGGAAGAGGGATTGAAATTTTTTCTGGAAGCAGTCAGTGTCTACAGACTGCCAGATCATTAAAAAGGGGGCTTTCCAAAGAAAGCTGTGTGTAATGTGATTGCACTTACTGTCAATGACAGGCTGAGAGAAAGAAGAAACATCAAAAAAGAGAGAGAGAGAGAAAGAGCGAACGGGAGAGAAATGAAGTTTCTGCCAGGGGCATTTAAAGCTACAGCACAACAAATGCAGGAATCTTTTTTTGGTTTGGTTTCAATATCTGCATACTAAGTAAGCCCTTTAGAGATTTTAGCTCAGCTTGGAGTGCCAATAAGGAAACCAAAACAGGAAACTCCTTTAACAGCACTTATTCACATCACATATTATTTAGGGCACTGTAACAGAGTTTGTACTTTAAGGAGCGTGTCTTAAAGCACAATGACTTAAGAGTGGAATAGGAGCTAGCAGAGACAGGAAAACCTATTTGGTCTGCAGCTGAAGCTCCTAATAAATCAAAGGGTAGAACTAAGACCAGATACAAGGCCTTTTTTCAAAAAAGAGACATTTACAACGTCCTGTTTGCATAAGAACATTCAGAAAAAGCACCATAATATCTTTATTTCAGCACCACCTAGTCAGACTCCATTGCAGGATCAGAACTGAATCCTTTTTTCTTTTTATGGTAAGGAGCTTCTCGCACTGCCTATTACAGCAAATTGTCCTCCTACCTGAGGTGCATAAAACCAAAAATAAGACTGTGTGTTTATTGAAAAAAAAAAACCACAAAGAAGATCAATCAAATGTTTTAACAACAAAAAGAAGGCAGGAGTGAGAAAACAGTGTTTCTTTCTCCCTGCTGCTTTTCGTGATCTGCTTGGGTTAAGTGTCTATGCTTTTGCCATACAGTAGTTAATGTGCTTCTCTCTGTTATGGCACAGTTTTAATTTGTGTAACACAGCAAAGCCCAGAGACTGAGAGGGTCCTGCACCCAACTTGGTCACACTTGGTACAGAAAAATGCAGGTTAACCCAGAAAAAGTGCCTAGCAGCCCTCCGAGGAGCTGCTGGTGTTTGTGTTAGGAATGAAGGCAACTGCTTCGTCACCACGCTGTCCTCCTAGGAAAGGGGCTCAGTTCTCACCAAGACCATGGACGGCCTTGGGCAAGTCATCCATCCTCTCCCTGTTTCAGGTTCTGCTCTGCTCAGATCTTGAGTTCTCCAAAGCAGGAGCCATCCCCTAACACCTTGGATGAACCAGGTCTAGCACAGTATGTGCTTTTGCTTATATAAAAGCATGGGGCTTCGTTATGCCAAACAATTAATTAATTTATAGCATTTGCATATATTTATGTAGGTATGTATTGATTTACTCCAGCACTTGTCTCTGCAGAGAACTTCCCCTGAAACGTGCGAGATGGGAACAACAAAGCAGAAACGTAATGGCTTAACATATGTAAAATGTCACTGATAATGCTGCTTGACTGGATGATAAAGCTCTCACATGTGGTCCCGTGGAAGTTTGTTTGTACACTCGTACCAATGTGTTAAATGCCGTCATATCATTCCTCCCATCACCAAACTCAGCATCATTCTTTCCTGGCATTGGAACCGCATAGCATGTGTGCAAATAGATGTACATATTATATGTGTATATACACTCATATACAGGCATATTTATACAGCAGATTCCAAAACATTTTACTAGGTTAAGACAAATTATTTTTGCCTGACATTTTCTGTTTGAAGTGCTGGACCGTAATTAGATGGGTTTCCCTATGTGAAGCAGATTGGGTCAAAATGCTTTATGTGTCATATCCCCGGTGCAAAACAGATATCCCTGTTTCCAGCAGCTACATGAAGGAAGCAGAATATAAAATCAGGCCTCAAAGTCATGTATATGGTTCTGTTGACATTTCTTTCTGTGGGGTGACAGAGGCTGTCCCTGTCATTCTCAGCAGACTACACCTGTACTGGTGCTGCAACACGCAAGTTTGTCTTCGTTTGAAAGCCTACCTGGAAAACATGTCCTGCGGGTCCCCTGGAAGATAAGGAAAACTGATGACATGTCATAGACATGGTAATCTCAGGGGAGACTACAGGTGGCAACAGAGATCAGCTTCATGTTTTAGATACTTGCAGTAAAGTTTGTGGCCAAGACTTTCACTTCAAAAAAAGAAAAGAAAAAAGGTAAATTATTGCTGGTGTGGTTTTGCTTTGAAGAAAAAAAAATAAAGGTGTTTTGCAGAGGTAATATTTTAGCTTCTGAACTGGTAGTTATAATAGTGAGATGTGGTTAAATAGCTCACCTCATCACTGCTGTTTTGGGACCAGCAAAGCAAACCTGAGCCTAATACTTAAACAACCTTAAAACCAGTTGGAGGACAATCCCATGGGTAGATATCCCATGTCTGGTTGCCAGTCGCGTGTTTTTGTGTTCAGCAAGTGCCATGCAGGGTTGGACACCTTGCCATTGCATTGCTGAGGCTCTGCGCTACCTGCTATAACCAAGAGGCCTCATTTGTAAAATTTGGGATCTGTAATATAATAAGTCATATTCAAGCACGCTACTGAATCTGCCTTGTGTGCTCTGTTTTGATCAGGTGCTGATTCTTTAAAATTAGAAAGAATTATACTATACTATAACAGTAGAGTAGCATGATAGTGTGTCATATTCTTCTGGCTTTTGGTCTTTATTTCATTTCTGTCAACTGGAGAAAATCATTTAAACTGTAGAATGGAAAGATGGGCATCCATCAATATGTAAGTTTTTTTCCTCTAGAGATTAAATAAAAGTTTGTGCATGTATTTACATTTTTTCTTCCGTAGTATATACTGCACAGTTATATTTGGAGGGGATATTCAGAAAAGCTGCAGAGCAGTTAATGAGAATAGGATGTTTGTACAATTTTGTAAATATTTTTTATATTTCTGGGAGCAGCAATCATATATCTTGATTCCCGTTTTTTCTAAGCGAGCCGGATCACTTGGACTCGCATTGAGCTTAAACCTCTGGCCGGAGCTCAAGGAGCAGGAAAACCAGCTGAGGGTCTGGTGGTGCTGGCGAGATCCAAGGCAGCTCTTGGATGCTGAACGTGCAGCCCACGGGAGAGGCCCTTCCTCGTCCTCCTCATCCTCGCCAGGGATCCGACAGGACCCCGCGGGCCCCGGCGCCTCCCGTGCTCCAGGACACGGATCCTGGATCCTCTCCCGCGCTGTCTTGTTCTCTCTTTTCCCTTAAACTCTGCAGGGCAGATGTAAAGGTCAAGGCTATCGATTTGTGCGGGCAGGAGGGTGCTCTCAGTGGAGATGCAATTCTGGCTTCATCAAGTCCTGTGGTGCGGGTGGGACTCAAGGTTTTTGAGGAGAATCTGCTGTTAGGGAGACTTCTGTGTGTGCTTAAAGCCTCCCTGTTATTAGACTTTAAATGACTGTATTTCAAGTTGCTTGTTAAAATATCTTACAAATCCCAATAGCTGCATTGGGGGGAAAAAAAGACACTAAATATATAATCCATGTTCCCTCTCTGTGTAACTAAGAAATGCATCGTGTTCACGTTTATCTTTGTCACAGAATGATTGACATATAATATCTCAGTTTATCACCTTGATATGGATGATCAGAGCAATTTACTTCATCCTGGATGCTAAACCCTCAAGGTTAAGTGTTCCTAAAATACAGGCATCGAAGATGGATTACTGCTCCCCTCTCCTGCTTTATATTCTGTTCCTACTAGTGAAATCCTGGTGTTCCAGCATGAACTAGCGATTTCTTTCTATATAAAAAAAAAAATCACGGTTCATTTTAACTATCCATTTTTCTTCCATTTTGATGCAGAGTTGTTCCTGCACTGGTGGTTAGTCACAGAAGTAACCCAGCTCTGTCCATACTTGCTTAATGCCATACGCCATAGGACAGGGAGCTACGGGAACAGCGTTCAGGCTCCTTTTCCATTGTGTTCCAGCACTCTGTTTCTTTATTCTTCATCTTCCCACACGGCAAAAGATATCTAAATGTAAATGAATCATTGCAAATTTTGATAGTTGGAAAATAAATTCCTGCTTTATCAGCTGGGCTCTATAATTGATTTAGTGACAACTTTGATCTCCTTCCAGCAGTCACTCCAAACTTTGGAAGGTCTCAGGGGGCCTGAGGGCCCCTGTTGCTGATGCCCCCTCCACGTGGCCAGGACATCTCACCAGAGCCTCAGCTCTCTTGGGGAGCATCTCAGTTTGCCATCTGAGGATGACAAACCTTCTTGATTCTCAAGTAATCAAGTAACACTATTTGAAGCTATATTTTCATTCCTTTTTGGTGCTTTTTTCATATTGAAAATGCTTTGCATGCCCCTTTCCCTCCCTCTGTAGGCACCCGAGCAGGCACATCCCCACATCTGAGGAAGAAAGAAGGGGTTTTCTACTCATGTCCTCAGCCACAATTTCTTCTCTCTTTCGGTCTCGCCATTGCCCTACAGTGGAGGAATATTCACGTGTATTTTCAGGCTGCTGGGGCTTTATATGAATAAAGACAAAATCCAGATTGCTGAGTTAGTAACAAGAATCCTAAGCCAGACCCAGTTTGGGGCCAGGTTTGGTTGCAGTGGGGTTACGTTTGGACTGATGCTGCCCTTGGCTATCACATTATACATCAATTATATGTAAGTTGCAGGCTCTTTTTATCTATATGTATCCTCTCTTGGCCTCAAATCACCACTTTTACTCATTCTAGCTAATAAAAATGTGGTGCACATATAGGTCAGAAACTTCTGTCAACCTATTGTCCCCACAGTCATTTTGCTTTTATTATGATGTATAAGCAAAATAGTCCTGAAATTGTTATTTGGACCAGCCACCCATCAGAACATTTCACCTATGGTTAGTGAAATGCTCCAAGATCCTCCAGAATGGAAGCTGCTATTTAAATGTAAATTATTATTTACAATATCTTATGCTTGATATAAGTTTGGGGGAAGTTTCATCTCCACACTTGTTTGTAGCAGCAAATCCTTTCATAGCTATAATTTATATGCAAAGATTTTCCCTGTCCTATCACACATTTCCCAATATGTTTTGATGAAGCCTGAACAGTTCAAATTGAGCTCTGGCATTGTGCATTTTATTTATTTCATATCTTATTTGTATTAAGTTTTGTCAGAGGTTAGGGCTTGCTTTTATATGCTGGTAAGGGAGGATATAGAGTATGTGATTATGCAAGGTCTTTGTTATTTATATACACTGCATCCTGCGTGTGTGCTCCTCTGGCGCTCGAGTGAAATGCAGGCTTCTATTTTAATTCTCATGAGCACATACGATCATTAACAGCTACTGCACACAGTAGAAAATAAAAAGTGCAATTCAAAGAAGGGCGCATGTAAAGAAATATAAGGAGCACGTAAAAGAATGAATGGGATAAATTGGTTCTTTTCAAATATCTAACTTATCTTCAGTTTAAGAGAGGCATCCTCTGTGCTGCCTCTGCTCCAAATGCCACTTTTTAAAACAAAATTTAAACATAACAATAAAAAATAATTCATTGCTTTTAATAACATTTTTAGCCATAAAGGAAGAGTGGCTTTTTTTTTTTCCTTTTTCCCAAGATTGCAATTTTGAACATAGCAGGAAAGGCCATAATGCACCATTCCCTCAAGCGCTCCTGAGTTCTGTGGGGTCAGGCTGCTGTCCCGGCAGGTGCTTGGAAACCTTGGGAATGGGCCCCTCCGTGTGGCTCCCACCTGCAGCTCCCTCGGGATGCGGCTCCAGCCCGGACTCCATCCGGGAGCCCAGCGCCACAGGCAGGTGGGAGCTGAGCTGCTTCCTGAGGAAAAGTGGGACGTTCATGTTCCTCCTCATTTTAAACCCCTTCCTCGAGGTATGTAGATCAGTCTTGGTAGTTTTACTGGGAGAAAAATTATGGAACTGTCACTCCTTTCTGCTGTATTGATTTACAACCAAAGCAATAATAACACCAGGATGCTCTGATGAAAAGCAGATGTCTGTCAAGCGCACAGACCTCTCGAGCGTGACAGGCTCCGACCCTGGGAGCTGCTCTAGATTTTCCCTCCTGGTTTGCTCCTCTTCCTGAGGCTCAATGAGAGGTCAGCTCATCCTCGTCCTCATCTTCATCCTCATCCTCCTCCTCATCCTCATCCTCATCCTTGTCCCGCCCTTGCTCCCTGCACAGAGGCGCTTCCCTTCATGTGCTGTGGTTAAAATAACCTACTGAAGTCTTCTCCTCCCCGAGGACACCCCACTGCAGAGCCCGGCTTGCGCTGGGTACTCGCACACGTCTCCTGGCTCTCTTACATGTAGGCAAAGGGCTGCACACCCCTCCAGCACCAGCTAATTCCCAGTTAGGCTTGAAATAGCAGCGAACCATTATAGCTGATCAGGAGAAATCCTCAAATGGAGTTTTTTAATGCTTTTTTTCTCCCCCATACATTTGTATCCATTGTAGCTTTCTCTCCATATATGTAGACACATGAATATATATGCACATAGGTCTATAATATAAAATTTGTATTTCCTTAACAACTA